>JABFPJ010005328.1:0-12345 GCA_022817425.1 Gryon sp. ZL-2020
AACACGATGAGGGCCATATGTTTATTTTTACATGGCAGCCCATGGCTGGCATGCCTAATATTAACCTCGCGTGGCGCGTAGTTGATTTTGTATATGGTAACCCCTTTCGGGGATGCCTTTCGTATACCTTGTGTGGTCCCTACATGGTAAGCCCGTCAAAATTTAGCAATAATGACAAGGGCTTGCCATGGAAAAAGCACGATGAGGGCCATATGTTTATTTTTACATGGCAGCCCATGGCGGGCATGCCTTATGTTAACCTTGCAGGGCCCCTATGTTGACTTTTGTGTGGCATCCTTTACCTGGAATGCCTTAAGAAAATCTGAGCAGGACCTTGCAGGGCTATAGTATGGCATCCCTGGCAAGGTTTGCCTTATATTAGCCATTACAGGCCCCAGTAAGCTTTTTGTGTGGCACCCTTCTATGGTTTGCCCTGTAAAGCCCAGCCAAGGCCCTTGCATTTTCATAAGTTTGCCCGGTCAAATTCTTGCTTGGGTGATTATGACAATTATGACACGTTGATGTGCGAACAGCATTATCAATGTTATCATTAAATATTTATTGTTTACAAAAACATGTGCAAATATAAATTCGAGATATATGCAAAGACAATTTTATTATATTAAGAACTTATATAGTACTAATACATTAACATTATATGTTGTTTGCTACCCCTGATAACACATGAAAATGTATGTTTTATGGAAAATTATAGTAAAGAGATGTCCGCAATTTTACATACAATTGATGTTAACACAATGCTAACATCCTCCAAATATTTGTAACAAAATAAATATAAAAAAGAATACAATTAATAAAATTAAAAATATTAATAATTTAATCGATGTTGCAGTTAAACTTTATGTTAGCAGTCCTTTCTTGATCAATAAAATTGTTAACATAAAGTTTACGTAAAGTTTGTTATATTTTTACATAAATCTGTTAACGTCAAATTTACATAAAATTACGGACACTGGTTAACACAAATTTTATGTTAATCTGGTTATTAGGGACGTTTTTTAAACAACTTATTAATATTTATAATTTATATATATAAATAAATATATTTTATAAGCGGTTTATTCAACATGTACACGCAGCCAAATAATACAGCAATTTTTACTGTTGAAACGGATTTCGATCTGTATAAGACAACAAACAAAAGAAATTACTGTTTTTTCTAGAAAATAATGTAGAGTTTATATTTAGAGAGAGTGCTCGGGAACTTGATTTTGAAACACACAATCAACTTTAAAAAAACTTATATTTATTAATATAAAAATGCATACTCGAATACAAATAATGCGAACGTTTCGGCAGTTCTGCAAAGACTCATCGTTTCCGTCTCGTGTCTGTCTATTTAAGCATTGCATCGATCATAAATCAAGTGCTTGAAATTCGGACACTCGAGACATCATAAATCTAAGGTAAAACTTAAGAACAGGGGTTTTCCCCAAATGCATTTTCCTCTTAATCCGATGTCGTAAAACTAGAGCGTTATCTATCTACGCCATGCCTATGCGACGCGTTATCATGATGCGTCATACCTATGCCTACGCCAATTTGAAGTCCTAAAATAACAAACCGGACTACGCGTGTACGGAAGAGTAAAGTTGTGGAAAATCCCGAGTACGACCCGAACGCGTGCAGTCTTGTTAGTTTTATTATATTACATTCGGCCATCCTGCACGGACATCTGCCCCCAGATGTCCACGGTGTTGGTTTCTCCGCTTGGCCATCTTTTCATAAAATCCACGGCAGTTGAAGTTGTTCTTGGACCTTCTCCTTCGCCTACTTTGGTTACTAGGTAGCGGTCGTTCCTGAAAGCTCTAGTGACTTTGTATGGTCCTAGAAACTTGATACTCAATTTCAGCCCTGGTCCGCCTTGCGTCCTCTTGATAGCTACTAAGTCACCCTCGACGTATTGACTTGGTGCCTTCCTCTTCTTGTCGTACATCATTTGTTCTCTTGCTGCAACTTCTCGATGGTATCCTTTGCCTTTTGTCTTATCGTGTCTCTTTCTTTCATAAACATCTCCAATTCCTCTTCTTCTAGGATCTCGCGTATCTGCGGATCATCTTTGAGACGCATTCGTGTACCAAACATTATTGTAAATGGTGAAGTGTGCGTGCTTTTGCTGGGTGCGTGGTCAATATATAGCTGTACTTTGTCCGTAAACTTGAACCATTTTTCGGGATCTGAAGTTGATAACTTTGTCAACAGTGGAATCACTGTTCGGTTAAGTCTCTCAACTTGTCCATTTCCTCGTGGCACTCCAGTGACAATGGATATGTGGTGGATTCCTTGGTCCTTGCAATAGTCGTTGAATTCTCCAGACGTAAACGCTGTCCCTCTGTCTGTAATGATTCTTCTTGGACTTCCGAATACAGCTGCCTGTTGCATTAGTTTCTTCAAAACTTCCGCCGTGCTGGTTGTTTTGGTTGGATACAACCACACGAATTTCGAGAATCCGTCGATAACTGCGAAAATGTGGCGATAACTTTTCGTGGTTGTGAGGGGTCCGAGATGGTCAATGTGGTAGGTATCTAATGGGAAATTTCCTTGCTCCACTAGATGCAAAAAACCCTCTTGTTTTCCACTTTTCTTTTCGGCTAGTATGCAATCAACGCAGTTTTGTACACATTTCTGCACCTTCTCACGCATATTCGTAAACCAGTAGTCGCGTTTCAACAGTTGTTCCGTTTTTTCGATTCCCAAGCGACCTTGCTCGTGACATTTTCGGATGACATTGTCTTGCATTGCTTTTGGGACAAGGATCAATGATTCATGACCAGATTTCTTCTTTAATAAGCCATTTTCGACTTCCAGCCCTTGTTCCTCACCGTTTTCGACTTTTTCTCGTAATTGGACGATCTCTGGGTCCTGTTCCTGGCTTGTTCTCATTTGCACCAATACGTATTCGTTGTTCTCCTCGATTAGTGCGACCTCAGTTGCGGAAAATCTGCTCAGAGCGTCGACGTGCTTCATCCTTTCACCGGAGCGGTGGTCGAGCTAATAATTGAATTCTGTAATCGTAATAGCCCATCGGGCTACTTGTGGGGGTGCATCCTTCTTCGTCATTGTTTGCGTAAAAGCCTTGCAGTCGGTAACTATTTTAAATGGAATTCCGATTAGATAGTGTTTAAACTTCTTCAAAGCTCGAATGATTGCGAGGACTTCTAGCTTGTAGCTAGTGTATTTGCTTTCTGCATCGGTCGTTTTCTAACTCGCGTAATGAACTGGATTACTGCTGGTGGAAATTTTTCATCAGCACCGGTTTAAAAAAATCGCATAAAATCATCTTTAAGTCGCCAAATTCTTTGCGTTCGTTAGGGCCAAATTTAAATTTCGTTTCGTCTTTTGTCATGTTCGTTAAGGGTCTCGCGATGAGTGCGTAATTAGGAATAAATTTCCGGAAAAAACCCGTTAATCGCAAGAAGCTTTGTACGGCCGTTACGTTTTTCGGTACTGGAAAATTAGCGACGGCATGTGTTTTCTCTACGGACGGCCTTACTGTTCCATTCTCGACTATATAGCCCAGATAGGTAACCTGTTGTTGTAATAATGACCATTTCTTCCATTTTATACGTAACCCATATTCGCTCGCTACCTCTAAAACTAATTTTAACCTTCGTAAACTTTCGTCGACATCTTTTGCTGGAATTATTAGATCATCCATATATATAATGACGATTCGCTGTGCCATCAAATCTTTAAAAATAATATTAATGTACTTCTGAAAGTACGCCAGAGATACGCAGAGTTCAAACGGCAATTTGCAAAATTCGTAATGTCCATTTGGAATAATAAAGCCCGTGAATTTACGATCTTCTTCCACGA
Source organism: Gryon sp. ZL-2020 (assembly GCA_022817425.1). Taxonomy (NCBI): domain Eukaryota; kingdom Metazoa; phylum Arthropoda; class Insecta; order Hymenoptera; family Scelionidae; genus Gryon; species Gryon sp. ZL-2020. The sequence continues at coordinate 3,841 of JABFPJ010005328.1, forward strand.
TTGATACGTGAAAAAATCCGTTTTCTAAATCTAATGTACTGAATATTTTTGCGTCACAAAGGAGATCAAGTTGGTCGTCAATAATGGGAAGCGGATATCGGTTTTTAACCACCTTCTGATTTAATTGGCGATAATCTATGCACATGCGTTTAGACCCATCTTTTTTCTGCGCCAAGACAATTGGACTCGCGTAATCGGAGTTGGAAGGTCGAATTATTCCCGCCTCGAACCATTCTTTGATTTGTGAATCAACAATTTTCTTTTCTGGTTCGGCTAGACGGCGCGCTCATTGATAAACAGGTGTATTGTCGTTCAAAATGATTCGTACTTTCATGTCAACTTCTTTTGTTTTCTGCGGTTCGTAATCGTTAATAACTTTAGATACTTCGTTGCGTACATTTTGATCTTGGACGTGAGCAAGATCGACCCGGTTGACTTCTGACATACAATTTACGCGGCTAATTTCGGTTTCCTTACTACTATCACTTAATTTTATATTTCGATCTTATCCCCTTTACATTGCATACATATATTTCTCAAAAAATCGGTGCCGATCAAAAGTTCATGTTTCATAATATTCTCGGAGACAATGTGTAAATTCGCGTCAAAACAGTCGTCGTCGATTGTCATTTTTACTTTAGTCATGCCCAACGTGGATAAATTGTCAGATCCAATACCTTTAGACTGCGTAAATTTTTTATCAAAACAAGGTGCGCCTATTTTCGGGTAAGCATCAACACATAAAATACTTAGGTCGCTACCTGTGTCAATCAAAGCGTTGAATTTTACGTCATTTATAATTACTGTTTTGTAATGTTTGGAGGAATTCAATTGAAGTAATCTACAATTTTGACTTTTGTCGGATTTTCTGGGTTTTGTGCAATTTGCTGATTTATGCCTGAAATTGTTGCAGTTGAAACATTTTGGATCTCGATCTTTTGATGGACATTCCGCGCTGGCGTGAGTTCTGTCACCGCAATTGTAACAACGATCTTTATTGATTTTATTACTATTTTCATGCTTTTACTCACATCGTCGCCGTCTAAACCGTCGATGATATACTGTATTGTCGAACTTGTCTCCATCTGTACCTGTGCGCCGATTTCTAACATTCGGTAGCAGTATTCCTGGTACGTCTCTTCGGGTTTCTTCCTTCGTCGTTGCATCTTTAAATGGACCGCGTGGCTGTCTATCTTCGGACTGAATTCCTTTATCAGGGCGTTCCTCATTGCTATCCATGAATGCTTGCAATCCTCGTAGTTGATAAAAAGTTTCGCGGATCCACGTAGTAGTCGTCTGGCGTATATTGCTTTTTGTATATTTGTCCAGTCGCATAGCTCCGCCGTCTCCTTAAATTTGTCTAACCATCGTTTTATATTTCGATCGTCGTCACAACTGAAAGTGATCAGTGTTTCTTCGACATCTGTGAACGTCATCAGCGTCTGTTTTGATGACGTCAGTGATGCTGATGATGCCGACACATGAGTCCTTTCAATCATCGTTGGTTGTCTTCTCCACCGGCGTCCCTCTGACTCGTCGTCGGAATCGTTGATTTGTGGCCGTACGAGTTTTCGTGTAGTCATCTTTCACGTACCTGGCCATGCCATCAAGTGCTTCTTGAAGTCGTGATTATAAGTCAGACTTACTGCCGATGGTTGATAAACCCAGCCGACGTAACCTAAATTTTAATTCTGCTTCAGTGAGCGTACTCAGGTCTACTTCGGACTGGTCGTCATGTTTCTTCCTGTCGTCCTCTTTGTCTTCGTCATTACATTTTATCGTTTTATTGATGTCGTCGTTGTTTAGTACGTATTGCTTGCCTGCTTCGTAATTCTCGCTGTTCTCGTCGTCGCTGATCATAGCCTGACTAAGTCGTTCTTGGAGCACTGCTTTTCTGCCACTTGTTGGTAGTCCCATTTGTTTCAAAGTATCGCGTAGTTCTTCGACCGTTGGGTTTTCCTTTGTCATTTTATAACACTTCCTCGTTGCACTGGGTTCACTTAGTTGAAGATGATATCACAAAAATCGCGATCTCGACACTATCCCGGTTAAGCCCCCAATTGTAGAGTTTATATTTTGGGAGAGTGCTCGGGAACTTGATTTTGAAACACACAATCAACTTTAAAAAAACTTATATTTATTAAATGTAATAATGCATACTCGAATACAAATGATGCGAACGTTTCGGCAGTTCAACAAAGACTCATCGTTTCCGTCTCGTGTCTGTCTTTTTAAGCATTGCATCGATCATAAAGTAAGTGCTTAAAATTCGGACACTCGAGACATCATAAATCTAAGGTAAAACTTAAGAACAGGGGTTTTCCCCAAATGCATTTTCCTCTTAATCCGATGTCGTAAAACTAGAGCGTTATCTATCTACGCTATGCCTATGCGACACGTTATCATGATGCGTCATACCTATGCCTACGCCAGTTTGAAGTCCTAAAACAACAAACCGGACTACGCGAGTACGACCCGCGTGCAGTCTTGTCAGTTTTATTATACTACAATAATAATACCATCATAATATATAATAATAACATAAATAAATAATAAAATCATAATAATTCTTGTTAAAAACAGTAATTTCTTTTTTTTTTGTTGTCTTATACAGATCGAAATCCGTCTCAACAGTAAAAATTCCTGTATAATTTGGTTACGTGTAATAATACGTGCAACAAACAATACATTGAATTATTCTGAACAATATTTTTATAATGAAATAATTAAAAATACTTATTTTGTCCAAGTTATTTTATCGACGTTATTTGGTCCGAAGTTATTTTGTCCAAGTTATTTTGTTCGATATTATTTTGTCCTAAATTCAGTTGTGTAGGGGGCCATTTGGGCCATTGTTGGGCCAATGATTAAAAATAAATCATTTTAATTGTTTATTAGAAATGATTATTGAATATTTATTATTTTTATTATATTTTATGTTTTAACAACTAAGAAAACATTTATTAAATAAATGTTTATAAAATAAGTTTTGTTACATTAAGATTTGTAAGCTTTTAACTAAGCATATGCCAATCGCCCGCCAACAGTTGATAGATATTATGTTTCATTCACTTTAATTATTGTGTACATTATAAATATTATGATACAAAATTACAATGAGAATTGTATGACGGGCTGGGTATGATTTTTCTTGTTATATAAAAAATCATTTTTTTAATATTTTATATTTTAGCTAAGGCCGGTGTCGGCCATGGTATAATAGTAAATATTCAGACTAAATATGATTGGGTTAATAAAATATATTTTTTATAATTTAAAATAAGATATATTAGCTTTTACCGGCTAGCAGAATATTTTTATTAATAACTAACCATCGTTTCATCTATATTGGTTAACAGAGATGACAAAATGTGATTACTTAATTACTTATACTAAATGTGTAAAATGTATAATAATACTTGTTAATTCTGAAAACCACTTAGAAATTTGTTGTTATTCTGCATGACACAGAATCAAATTATCGAATAATTTCATTTATGATCTTATTTATGTGAAGTATGTACATATAATTTATTTCTTTACATCAAAGTAATAGTTACTTGAAATTCAATTACTTTTCAGTTCCTTTAGAATTATAATGAATATTTTTCTAATTTTTCATCAATATCGACTACAGTTTTCAACGGTAGTCATACAAAATATCTTTTTTTAACATGAATATATAATTTTAAATCGTAAGAATTAATTATTACTATACAAATATTTAGTATAAATATAATTTAATTCACTAAATGGTCTTGCCGATCTCTGTTGGTTAGTAATTAATTTAAATAACGATCTATGTTGACAATTATTTTGCCCAGTCTATAAAAACTAATATTGTTTAATTTAAGAAAACAGAGAAACATACCCAGTGTGTCATACAATTCTAATTCTATCATTTTTATGATAATATTTATGATGTACAAAATATTTAAATTGAATTAGAAATTATATCTGTGAATAAATTGTTGGTTGGCGATTTGCATATGGCTTCAGATGATTGGTTCAGAGCTGCGCAAATCTTAATATAACAAAAAAAATTTATGTTTTAAACATTTCTAATTTTAAATGAAATAACTATAATAAAGAAATAAAATTATTGACGTTTTTTCATTTTATATTTTTTACTTTTTTTAACTACAAAAAATATTATTAGATAACTTTATACATTTATTGAAGCATTTTACTTATTGTAAAATAAAAAAAGCGCCCGAAAAAAATCGTATCTGCGCTGCATTCATTGTCGATAAGGCAAACTCCTGTCTAAACATGTGTGAGTACCGTTTGCACAGGCCAGAACCCTGTGTAATGCTGGACTCAGACTCGCGACGCCGATCCATGTCCTGCACTCGGTTCAGACCTGCGCCACGCGAGTATCAGTCATGTATATACTGGACTAAGACCCACGTAGAGAAAAAAAAATTCAACACAGGTCAGACTTCTCCGCGGCGCGTGTGTGAGTCCTATCTGAAATTTTCCGTGTGGAATCTTACACAAAAACCAAAAGATTTATCAATTTGTGTAGTACTTGATAATTACACTTTTTTTTAATGTGATATACATTATAAATATATATCATATGATATATATTTGCATATTTTTAATAATATATATGCTAAAATTTCGCAATGAATGACTTTTAAATATCTGTAGAAAATTTAAAATATTAATAAATATAGAAATATTTTATAATTCAATAACACTATTATTATTAAAAAAATATCATTCAAAATAAAATAAATGTGTGTAATCTTTTACAATTTCTTTTTTCAATTTATTATTGTAACAAAAATTTGTCCGCCAATTCAATCCGACGAAATCACCTTTTTACGGGTGTTGGAGTGAGGCTATTTAATTAATGAAAATCAAACAATCGTTCACTAAAATAATGACACCACTTTTATTAAAGCCAAAATAAAGAGATTTTAAATAAATTTCCCTTTTTTCGTTTATTGTCGTTAAAATGTTCGCAATCGTCAATCACAAATCAAATTAAATAATTTCGTCACACATACTCTCGTGCATTCACTCACACTAAATTCAATTCAATGTCAAATATTGACCAAAAACAATAATAATAATATAAAAAAAAAAGAAATTATTCACGCAAACGTAGTAATTATCCGGGCGAAGATCACGTGGTTGCACGTCAAAACTCTAGAGTCAGATGAAGCGACACTCACATTATTTTATTATGATTTCGAATTTAAATACTGTATTCTATTTTAAGAGGATGTCAAAGCCAAATGCCAACTTCAAATTCTGACTAAAGCGCCAAAAATGTTTTTCGCAAATAACAGAACAATAATAAATAAGTATAAAAAACGAAGGTAATACGTCAATTCTATGTTAAATTCTTTTCAATTTGATCTAAATAAATACTTGTTTAAAGCTATAATAATCACGTATTTTTACATGTCGTTTTGGACAAAGTTTGACTAACCTGTAAAATATTGTCAAAAACGAATTGTAAAAATATGCAATAAATATAGCTTCAAACAATAATTTCGGCAGATCAATTTTAAGATATTTTCACCAAGAATTGACATATTAGCTTCATTTTCTGAATAACTGCTTTGGATTGTTACAAATAAACAAAATACATGAAAACAACAGAAATCTCGGTAATGTAGAACTTGTTTAGGTTTGACATCCTCTTAACTTGAAATATTAAGGCGATGTCAAACTATGATTACCGACATTACAGATTTCTTAAATTAAAATTTAATAAACAATTGGAATTAAATTTGAAGACCAGAGCGACATTTTCACTCTTTTTTGCACATTTTAATTAATATAAAATGTTATTTAGTTTATTATTTGAAAGTATTAATGATTTTTCGTTTGCGAAGTGAGAAAAACAGGAAAAATCATCTTATTTAAAATGTATATGTCAAAAAAACATTTTAAATATATCAAAATATTCTCCAATAATACGTCCCCCATAATAATGTCGCTCTGGTTGTTTTAGAATAATTTATTGCATAACATTAATATTATTAAAAAAGACACTAACTCCGGGGTAGCAGAACTTCGCCATTACCTTAATAGGCCATGGCAACGATTGTCTTTTGTTAAATAAATAATCTTAACTTTCTTGAACTAAATAGTTGTGATTTTAATTAATGTGATTAAATAATAAAATTAAGTAACATTCGTATACAGGATGAGTAAAAAGTCCCGGAACGGTCAAATATTACGAAAAATTGTTGGAAAATCGGGAAAACAAAAAACACGTGTCAAATATTTTTTGAAACACTATTCAACGATATCAAACTTGACCCTCCACCCCCTGGGGGTGGAAGAGTGGGTCACTTTTAATTCTAAAATTGGAACCCCCTTTTTTATTGCAGATTTGGGTTCTTCGTTGAGAAAGAAAAAACTTTTATTCGAACAATTTTTTTGAATTCATGACAGATGTCGCTGTAATCGGTCAAAATCTTTTGGGGGTTGAAATTTCATTGGATTAAGAAACAAACACCAGGTAGTCAATATTTTTTTGACAAGCTACTCGACAACAGGGGGTGAGCCTGGAGGCGGGTAATTTTGAAATTTTTTATTACAAATCCTCATTTTTCATTACGAATTTGTATTTTGCATTCAAAAATAAAAGGTTTCAACTTTTCTGAGTAATAAACTACTATAGGCATGACCCAGAAACAACCCAGCAGCCGGAACCATATTAAAACGTCTATATTATTTTCATTTTGTATACCGTATTTGTAAATTTTTATATTAACTTTGTACAAAATCAATACGTTTCAATACATGAGGTTTATGCTTTAACGAACTAATTTAAAACATATTAATGATAACATTAATATATCCGTATTTTATGATATCGCAAAATTGTTTTTTATATGTATTATTACTTTACAAGAAAAATTTTGACATATATCCTGTTTAACGGATATCATTTATTCTATATATTTTACTTTGAATACAAAAATGGACAGAAACGGGATTTAATCGTATTAAAATATTTAATACGTCTTAATATGGTTCCGGCTGCTGGGAACGACGTGGACGTAGTAGTTTTTTGTTCCTATCGGGGTGCTTTTTTTAAGTGAGTTCTCTTGCCTCTCACTGTCAAAGGGCTTGTCCCTCACTATTGGGGTGCTTGTTTTGACTGAGTCTCCTTGTCTCTCACCTTACGAATCCTTATTTTTCATTACAGATTTCGATTTCTTAATTTATTAATCAATTAATGCAACCTCTTTTTCTCCTTTTCATTCGGGTGTAGATTACGTAAATTAAAATAATAAATTTGGTACTCTATTGTGATCGCTCATCTGGTTTTTTGTGCATTTTTTATTCAATCTCAAAGTTGATCGTCTAAAGTTTTTTCCATTGAAATTAATGGAAAAAACTAGTTTGAGTTATCTATCTCTGAAGTTGAGTTATTTATCTTTGAAGTTAAAAGCTTTTTGGCAGACAGTTTTATTTCTTCTACAACAAAAACTATTACAGAATAAAATCAAATTGAATTTTACAATATTAACCAATCTTTATCATTTCATTTTTAATTTTTCAACGGTGTAAGCATGTCGCTTTTGGAGAAAAAAAGAATTACTATTTTGATGATGCGTGGATATGGTGATAGGGTGAGATATTATCAGGAAGTTGCTCATTTGTTCTACGACAATAATGCTGAACGACTACCAATTTCAAAATCAACAGTATACCGTACTGTTTCCCGTTTTGAACAAACGGGCTCAGTTTCAGATCAACCAAGATCAAGCAGACCTAAATCTGCTTGTAGTAAACGTAGTACAAAAAACTACTACGTCCACGTCGTTGTTCCTGGGTCATGCCAAAAGTAGTTTATTGCTCAGAAAAGTTGAATCCTTTTATTTTTGAATGCAGAATACAAATTCGCAATGAAAAATGAGCATTTGTAATTAAAAATGTTAAAAAGTTAGCTATGAGTGTGAGTTAGCTGGGACTTAAATATAGTGACTCACATTTAACTCACACTGAGTAGGAAACTTTGCATTTTATGTGAATCCCATGTGATTCATTTGTGATTCACATGTGAATTCAATGTTAACTCACCATTAACTCACTACAAAAATAGTGGTTGTCTAGGATAGTACTGAAAAGGCTATAATTTTGCAAAATAAAGTTTACACATTACCAGCTAAAGGGCAATTTCATTTGCGAAAGTGGAGAAGTGACAACCCTATAGTTATGGTTGCCAGATTATGACGTTAAAAGCGGACACAGAAGGATAGCATTATTAAAAAGTGGAAGAGTCCTGATCATACATATAAATTTGATACACAAGCCAAAATGTACACAACAATTATAGGCACCGATGTATTCGTACACCTACATTGAGGGCACAAAAAGATGAACACCACATCAAACGTCCACAACAATTATGGGCACCGATGTATTCGTACACCTACATTGAGGGCACAAAAAGATGAACACCACATCAAACGACCACAACAATTATAATAAATACACAATAAAATATAATTGTTGTGCTCATTTGAT
>JABFPJ010005329.1:0-12345 GCA_022817425.1 Gryon sp. ZL-2020
TGACCAAATTTTAGTTGCATAAATAAAAAATTTTTTGTTCTTTCATCAAAAAAGTGTAGTTGCTTATACAAAATGGGAAATTGAGAATAGTATTCTCAACTTAATGTTTTGTTTTCTGAACCAGAAAATTTAGTTTTTACAATTAAATTTTGTTAACCAAACTATTTTGTTATTATAACTAATCTCAGTTTCTGAGTGTTTAGTAAAAAATTGTCAAAATTGTTGCTATTTATATTATGTTGGTACAGGATTTTTTTAATATATGACACGATAAATCTTATTTCTAGGTGGTATAGGACTTTTTCCGTATAGTCAAATAAACAATTTAATAAAAATTATTATTTTTATATTATAATTTTACATAGTAAATTGAAATATTAATTTTCCCAGTGTATGAAATCATCACAATTATTAATGTTTCCTCTTTTTTGCACTGGAAATGTTGAAATTAAAATTTTGTATTGCTCAAAAATAAATAACCAAAACGTTTTTTTATTAAAATTAATTATTTAAAGTGATGTATTATATGACTGCAATTTTTTACTTCAACTAAACTTTTTCTATGTGTGTAACAAAATAAAGTAATTTAATGATCGAAATTTCAAAATACAGAACATGAACCAACATTGATATATATTTTTGCCGATACAAAATTGAACGATCAAAGATCGAGAGAGATTTTACATAATTTCTTGGCTGAAACTGTTACACTTTAAATGATATTTCATTACTCAAAATTACAACACCTCGCTCGGGACTATACATGCAACTTCTTGACGATAAATCTTCGACCGACTTGACTTACAAGAGTGCGAGTATTAACATTTGACTTAACTCCGAAAATGTTCAATTTGATTACATTGTCAGTGAAATAAATTATGTTCAATGTTTTGCTGTATCATAAAACAAAAAATTTTTTTCCATAAAAAAACCGGCAAAAAAGTAACGTGTAAAATCTATAAATATACTGCGAGTTCATAAATTAAGAGTTTACATATATAGTCGTGTTGCGAATTTTTGTCGATTTTTCCGACGGTTTTATACCATTGATTGAACGTGCTCGATAAAGTTTTGCGGGCAAATGAAAAGATCAAAAGTCGTTTTCGATATTAAATGCAGGACGCGCGGCTGTCTTGTCGCTTTATCTGACACATGTAAATGCAAACACATTATATTGATATTACATAATAACAAATCGTGTAATTTTAATTGAAAAGCTCGGAAAATTATGGATTAACTCAAGTTATTTATAGCACAAACTATTGCCAGTTTTTTTCGTTTCATCTAAGTATAGTGTTTTTAACATTTTTGTAAAACAAATCCATTAACAGTAAAACCCCATTTTCTATCACATATTATGTATGAAATATTAATCACGATAAATACAATTTTTTTAATTTAAAATGCCCGCGCAAATGTGCTCCAATTGAAAACAGTAAAATTAATTACTGTTTTTTCAGTTGTATGTAAATAATTTGAAAGAATACAAAATAAGAAAAACAAAAAGATAACGACAAATTAATAAATAATGTATATATTTTGCACTAATAGGAGTTGCAAAACCAGCATGTTGAAATAAAAATAGACGTAATTATCGACATTTAAATTAACGATTGTGTAATTGTGATAGAAATCGATGGTTAAAAAAATCGTGTGCATAGAATAAAGAGCGAGAAAGAAGTTTGTAAAAAATGCGCAGTAATTAGATTATAAAGCACTCGTAAGTGTTGATTAACGAGAATTTGAATCGCGAAATTGACACAAATTGCTCACTCGTAAGACTTTGATTTACGGCACTCTTGCTTGCTTAAGTTCAGGATAATTTGAAAAAACAAAAAAGCATTCAAACCCTCATAATAAAAAATATATTCAGAAATATAAGCAAAAACATTGTTTAAATATATAAAATATGTTTCCGGCAAAAAGTTACATATTTTATATATACTATATATATTATAAATTATATACATTTGAAATGCATATATAAAAATGAATGTATAATATACACAATTTTATTACAAAATTATTAATATATTTAAATTATATTTTACATATATATAAAAAGTTATATATTTTGCTAAATAATTTTTTTTCCAAGAGGGTAAAAATTGGATGATTATTTGTTGCATACAAATTTCGGCATAATCCAAAAGTTTCAATTATGAGAAATAACTTCTCAAAGTGTTTTATACCAAAATTATCTTATCGCTTGGATTCGGAGTTTCGTTAGTATCGTCACAATAATGGCGTACACAAAAGTGATTAAAATTTCGTTTTATTTTCTGGATGGATATAACCCATTTGAAAGGTCACCAAAGCACAGACAGTTATGATAAAATGAAAAATCACAACTTTCTTTCAGTCAAAACATTCATGGCAACATTTTTTTACACTTTTCATCATCAAAAATTAAAAATGACTACAATAGACAAAATGGATTGTCATTTGTGTTATCTAGATAGTTGTTTTAACTATCTGGACAATTAATTTAACTTTTTTCGCGTGTAATGTTTTTGTTTTAATTCCAAAAATCTTTAATTTTGTTTTAAGTTAAAAAAATGTAAAGAAAAGTTAACGATTGATGTTAAGAAAAAAAAAAGAATTTAAAAAGTTGCGCGATTTGTGCTGTTTTGTGTACGTAAAAGCTGATTACGACTATCTTTTGAAATGTCAAGATGACACGTCACAGATGTATCTGTTCGCGGACATCTCCTTTGAGAGGCGTCACTCGGCGAGCTACGAAGACAAACTTTCGAATCCATCGTTGTCGACATTTAGAAATTCATTTGTCGCGATCTCGCACGAACGTATAAACATCGGAAAATACCTGCGCAACTCAGAGCAGTTCCTTCAAATTTTTCAATACATTTGTAATTTTAATAATAAATCAAGTTGAATCAAATTAAAAATCAACATTTTGTATACAATTATTCAGTATAGTTGCTTTTATTATGTTCATAAGTCATATTATGATTATACATTTGTTTAAAATAGGAAGTAACTTAAAAATAATAAAAATTAAATAGTTAAACTTAATGTTAAAGAATTAAAGATCACATTCTTCGAACTCGCAAAATCGTATTGTGGGTCAAAGTTGACGAAAGATTTACAAAACATATGCGTTTATTATCATGAATCATTTGGATTGATAAATAATTTAAAGTACATTTTTCGAAATATGTAGAACAAATATTGTAATAGAAATTAACGCAACTTATGTCAATTTGATCTGCCAATCATTTATTTTATCTTTTTGAAGAATATAGATTTTAGAATAATTTTAATGTCAAATATTAAAATTCATTATATTTTAGATCAAATTAAAAAAAAATTGGATTGTCCAAGTTAGAGTCGAAAAATAATGTATATATTTATCATATTTTCGTTTAAGATTGTTTAAAAAATGTTTAATTTATTTATATATTATAATCGCATGTGAACGCTTAGCCGATGCACTTTGCTTGCACGAAAGACAGTATACGTTCGCAGGTGTGTGTTTTCGGTGTTCCTTTTTATTTCGCATTCGTGCGCAGCCCTAATTAGCAGCTACCGTGTGGTCCCTGCACACTTTGTGTCACACTTCTTAGTCACATTAAATAACATACAATTAAAAGCAGAAATCTATTTTTTTCAATCATTTATTTTGCCTTATTAATGCCATGAAAATTTCATTTAATGATCATGTTTTATACTACACAAAAAATTTATTTTTAGTTATTCATGTTTAGGAAAGATTAATAATAAAAAAAAACAGTTACTTTCGTCCCACTTTTCGTCGTAAAATTATCTCTTTGAAAATGTCATTCTCCATAATACCCCATAAAATCATTTTTGTGTTCGAATTGTTTTGGCATTAAAAAGCATTAAGACATAACAAATTTGAATTTACGATACTTCAGTCGAGATAATTTATGACGGCATTAAATTCAATCGGTTTTTCGTTAAGTTTTGTGTTATTGTAAGAAATATATATCGGATTCTGTAATATATATATATATAAAATAAATTGCAGCAACAATAGCAGAAACTAATATTTGTCTATCGTAACAAGCCACGGCAACGTGGTTCAGACAATCGGTTGGTATAGGTTTTGTATACGTCATTGGCTCGTATCAGAACGTATAGAGATAGTTAACTAATCAAGCGAGATCACGGGCATGCGCAAATAGAGAGAGGGGGGGGGGTGTAATTGAAAAACGTGGTGCGTGCCCGGTTCAGGTCTTTGTGTCGGTCGTTTAGCCGTCGTCCTTGCCGTGTAAAACTACTTTGCAAAAGAGACCTCTATCTTTGTCCTGATATTGCATTAGCGAGGGCGTGGTTATGAGGCCGAGCGAAAACCTTTGCTTTTCTATGCCTCCCGCTGTCGCTTACACTATCTGGTCATTGCGCCAGACTAGTTTTCAGCATCAACACCTTTGCTTATTCATTTCTTTTTGTTATTGTCTTTATCTTCTCTTCTTTTCTTTTTGTTTGTTTGTTTGTTTGTTTGATATATAACAACGGGGATGACATTCGCAATCGTTTCCGCATTTTATGACAATGAATAATAACGGTAGATACAAGGAGACTTCGAATTCTTTTGTTTGCAGGAAAAAAATAATATGATCAATTTTTCACACTAATCTTTGCCTTGAAGATTCATCGTTCAATCATGTTCAATTTCTTCATTATTAACAGTTAGATGCGGCGAAGAAATTGCAAAAAAATTGTTGGACAAATCACAATTGTAAACAATCACAAATTATGTGTAAGACAAACGAATCAAAGCAAAGTTAACAATCCAAAATAAAACAAAACAATCTAAAACGAAACCAATGGAAAATAAAAATAAGCAAAACAAAACAAGTTTCAATCAAAACAAACAAACCAAAACAAGTTTCAATCAAAGTAAACAAAAGACAAATTCTTATAAAAAATGAGCCAAACTTAAGCTTGATTATTTTATTTTATATTCTGAAAGAAATATAAATCGATTTTTCGAAATGATTTTTAGGTGCATCTAAGAAAAGCAGTGCAGTTGTCGTGATCTTCTATCAGTTCTTTTACGAGTAAATAATGGGCTTTAAAAAAGTGCGCGATGATGCTTTTTAAAAGCGCGCTCTCATTGGTCGAGACGACCTTCTGCGTGTTCTCGGAACGGTCGCGGCGTCGCGTCGCGCATCGGTCCTGGATCCGAAACAACTGCGGCCTCTCCTGCGAAAAAGTGTGGAAACTCGTTGTTAAATACGGCGCCGAGGTGCCGGGTCATCTGGCTCACCCTCCACTTTCGATCTTTCGTTCTGCGTTCTTCTGTCTTACTTTTTTCCTTCCCTTTTTCTTTACCTATACCTCTCTCTCTCTCGTTTATTTTTTTCTACTTGATTTTATGTTTCTTTTTTCCCTTACTCACCTGCGACCCCAGACCTTATCGTTTCTCATCTCATATCTCGCTCGACTTTAATTAACTACTTTTTTGAACGTACTTCTCTTCGCATCATCGGTATTTCTCCAGGATGCTTGTTATTTAATAATGGCGTAAATAATGGTGTCATTATAGCGTTTCAGTAGGATGACCATAGATTTTGATTTCTGCTCGCGTATACTTTTATCTTAATTTGCTCTTTACCACGATTAATACCACCTGATATCCTTTTTTTGCGCTTGCGTACTTTTTTCCGCGAAATTAATATCTTTATTTTATAACGCACCAGAATTTGAAACTCAAAAAGAAAAGTCATCAGAACTGGTTCAATTTATTAGAAAACGAATTATTCTGCATTATGCAAAAGTAACTTCAAAAAAGGTCAAACTCAATTTGTTTCAATAAATGTGTATGTTCACAAGAATAACCTACAATTTAAATTTACATGATTCCTACTTTGTCTTGACACAACTGGATCGGAAGATCTAGCTCATTGTCTATGTTTGTCACGTCGTCACGTGACATGCATTCTTCATTACAATTCGATGTAAAATTGGTTCGCTTTGTTTCCATAAATTCAAGTAAATTGTTATTACAATTAATTCTGCGTATAAATTTACTTTTTTTAATATTTAACATTTATTTCTAACATCCCATTAAAAACTGTAAACTTTTATGTAAATGTACCATATGTTTATACATATATATGGTTTTTCTACAATTGTAATTTGGATCTTTGACTACTTATTATGCTTAACCATTTAACCATAAAATAACAACTGATAGCATATTAAATATACGTCTTTCTTATAATTCGCGATACGCGTCACGTGATAGACAGTCGTGCGCGCCAACGTTGGCGTACTTTCTCGCGGAAGGTCTTCGTCTTTGTGTTGCGCGATGTCGCAATGGCGAGGTAAAAGGCGTCGATGTGGATCGCTCGACAAAGCAATTGCACAACTATTCCGGCAATATGAACACCGATTAAACACCCTAAATTCATTTTACTTTGAATTAACTATTCCGGACGCCCCCACTCCTTCCATTCTCCCCACTCCTCATTGCGCGAAGTTAAAAGATTTTAATATTTATCATGAAAATGTTATTATTTATGTTTATTTAACAAACGTCAGTCTGGCATTTATTTTAAAAAACACAGATATTTATATTTTTCAGAAATTTTTTTGAATCTAACAAAAAATTTGAATCGATTAATCTTAATGAATAATCTTAAGTTATTATTTCGAAAAAATACATTTGATTAGTATGCATAAATGAGATAATCATAATGAATGATGCGTAAAGAAAAACTGACCGATTGAAATATACGGCAATTTAAGTGTTTTACCGGAACACTGCGATTGGCAAAAGTGTTTTTCGTATGTTCCACTTAATGACGACCTTTTTTCCTCCTAATGTCCAACAAACAAGACGAAAAGTGTTATAAGATTTAAAAATAATGTAGACTAATCCCGTCCGAATTTCAGTATCGTATGTCGACCTCGATAATGTCTGTCTACACGAAGGCAAAAAAGGTAAAAAAAAACAAAATAAAAAGGATAAAAACGAAGAAGAAGAAAAGGAAAGAAAGAAGGAAAGATAAAAAAAAAACAAAAATACCAAACTACCGAGTCCGAATAATAACACGAGCAAGGCCGCAATATGGGTCCTCCGCTGCGGAACTTGATTTTCGAGAGGTGAAAGTTAAGGTCGTCTGACGCAATCGTGCCATAGCGTTCGGCCTCTGATGTTTAATAGGAATAGTTTCTCTAAATTGTGCCTCAAAGCTATATACAATGTTTCATTGATACACTTTCATTATTCTGAAATGCAAATTTGTTTGTAAATAACCAACAAGTGGAAGATCAATATCAAAGATTATTCAAATAAAACAAAATCATCCATTAACATTGAAAAACGAAATCATTTTCATTTTTCTACTACAAAAAAATAAAAATGAAAAATGTAAATAAGAACATTGATCAGAAAATAAAGAAGAATGTAAACAAATACTCAAAATTTAAACTAATGTTAAAAAAAGAAATAAAAATATAACTAAAATAACAAAAAACATAACAAAAACAAAAATCTATCGAAACGAATACAAATATAAACAAAAACTGGCAAAAGTCAATCAAAACAAAAAAATTTAAATAAAAATAAACGAAAGTAAAGCAAAACAAATAAAAATGTAAACATAAACAAACAAAAGTAAACAAAAATAATAAATGACACAAAATGTCACCTAGAATTCAAATCAAAAAACCTTTTTTTTTGTTTAATTAATTGAAATCAATTAAAATTGAACAGAAAAAAAGGTTAATTGGTGAAATCAATATATCGCAGCGATGTTGAAGAACTGTTAAAGTCGCGTAAAAGGTAGTTATTTAAGCACAAATAAAGACACGTATACATTGATAGTTGGTCACACATACGTGAATTCTTGTTCATGTTAAGTCTTGGTAAATGCAAAATTTACAGTGCCCATTACGTCGCTGACATTCTTTGTCTTGTCGCCTCTCTCGACGATTCAAAGCGGTTAGATTATGCTTGCTAAAGTTACGTACGCTTCTTGCAAAACAATTTGCCTTTTGCCCTTCTACACGGCTATGCATCTTCTTTTCATCTTCCTTTCTCTAAGAGCCTCGCGAGCACTGCTCGCGATTGCATAGTCGCGATTTTGATAAAACTTTAAGAACCAACTTTATCTTTTACACAGCTTCATACAAGCAATTAATAAGTTTACATTTGCGCTATTCAAATGTTACGATAATTTTTTTTTTATTTATTAAAAATGAGGTCAAAAGTAATGTTAAAATCATTTCCTCAAAATATGATAAAAATTGTAAAAATTATGAAATTAAAAAAAAGATGAGAAATGGTTAAAAAATGGTAAAGAAATGATAAAAAACGTTATTTAATGTAAAGAATTTCAAATTAGTCGAAAATAAACTTTGTTGCATGCGCAAGTTTAATGTTCCAATTCTCGTTTGTTACAAGACGTACAACGTTGATTTTCCCTCCATTCATAGGAACGTGCTTCTCCAAGTATACACATATATCTTGTAAAAGTGGCACGACACCTCTTATACGATTCTTTGCACGGAAGAGAGTAAATAACATTTTTATCTATTAACTAATGGCATGCAAAATAGCTTCTACTTTTCAATCATACATCATTTCTTATCCACGAAAATTTGTACTACTAATGTTACTGTCAGATATCATATTATTCATATCAAACGTTTCACATCAATAGTTAAGAAAAATGATAAATTAAATACAGTAATATCTGCAATGAAATATTTATTTTTAGCTTTAATTTAAGTTGTAATTTTCAATAATTAAGTACAATGAATTGAATTATGAATGAAGTAAATCAATTCAATTCGCGAAAAAGTTGAAATCGCGACAGGTTTTGGAATCAAATATAAATATAATTTAATTGTCAGACTTGAAATATACTCGAAGCACGCGATAAATCTCGCGACATACGGAAACAGTCGCATTACTGTTGAATTGCAGGCAAAGAGCTGTCATTGTGTGTTCATTCAAGTGTCTGTTTTCTAGGCATTTTCTTTTCGTTCGACGCGGCCCGACAAAAGGACGATCGCAACGATAAAATGTCTCACGGCATTTGGAATTAATTTTCGATTTTCCTCAGCGATCTTATCGCGTGATAATACACTTCATGACGCGTGAAATTTATTGTATCCCCTCAGACTTGAGCGTCTACAACAATTATAGTCGTAATCAGAGCATAATCGTAGATTAATGGACAATGTCCCATCAATTTGTGTAATTCTACGGATGTATTTATTACTTTTTTCATGTTCTCAATGGAAAATCGAGATTTTTAGACTAAGACAAATATGCATTATAAAAGCAAGTTTCTCATTTTAAAACATAGATCGAGACATGAAAAATGTCACAATTCTAACATTTTGAGATGTTTTTGAGGTCTCAATCATCAATATTGTCTCAAAATAACTCTTACTTTTGTAGTTTAAATACTCAAATTTACTACATTAACAAAAATTATTATTTTTATATTAATTTGAATGGATAGCAGCACAAAATACACTATTTAATAAAAAAAAAAAGTAATTTTTAAAAAGAAATAGTAATTTTGGATAAAAATGTGTAATTTAATTTCATAACTCCTATGTATCCAATTTAATAAGAAAATAGTAAATTTTAAGTAGTATTACTCAGCGTATATCTGATACTTGTCTACTTAGTCAGTAATTATGACTATCTATTTTTGTCAGTGTAAAAATATGAATATTTTTTATTAAAAAAGTGAAACTTTTATAATTTCCTAATATACTATAGAGAATGTAAAATACCGTAAAATAGTACACATTGACCGGTTGTAGTAAGCGTTTAACTTGACAATTTTAAACCATGTCTCGTAAAGATATAAAACGGAGTTGAAATGTTTAAATGCAAAGGTCCAAAAGAATTGATTGAATATTGATCGAAAATTGTCAACATTTTACCGTAAGTACATCGTAAAATGAATGCGGGTTAAATAGTCAACTAGATTGGAACGCTTAAAAGTATGTTACGTAGTTAGACTTAATTGTGCGGCGGCGGTGATGGCGATGATGCCTTTGCATATATATTTAAGTATATATATATACATGTGTCCCGTGTAAGCGAGTGCGAGGAGAGCTGATACGAGCATAAGTTGTGCGGGACATACTTACGCGCACGTACGCATGTAACAGCAACGGCAAGTTTCTTCGATGTACGCGACTTTACCGTTAGCTTCTTTTACCGAGCCTCTCTGTGCTCGTGTTGCAACAACTTCGCAGAGATAAAAAAGAAAGAAATAAAAAGAGAGAAAGAGAGAGAGAGAGAGAAAAAAAAGTGTTCGAGTCTCGTGGAAGATGAAATAAATGCCGGTTTGCGCAGACCTTGAAAAAATGTTGAATTTATACTTGACTTAGAATCTTTTCAGACGTTTCTTGATTTATAGCTTTTGCATTTATAGAAAACGTGCCTTTTTTTACTCTTTTTTGATGAACTTTATTTTTCGATGATGAATTTCAGAACTGACATTGATTTAATGCTATTTTAAATATCTTTTAATTACCGTACAGTACTATCGCGAAGTCAAATTAACTATCTAGATAGTTGAAATAACTTATCAGATAGTTAATTTTACTATCTACTTTTCACGAATGAATCGTTATTGCATTAGACTTTAAAATACCGTAGAAAATGCTTAATTAAGAGACTGTTCATTTTTTTATAAAATCATTAACTTTAGTCATTAAAAAAATATATAAGTATTTGAATTGGTAAGAATGATATATGTTTGATTTTGTGACCGCAAATGGCGGTTAATAAAAGTCACAAATTCGCAATCATTTTGCAAACTCGTTACTTTACGACTTCATTGAACACATCACCAGAAATTGTTACAGTATTTATATTCGAAAGTGCACGATAAAATCTCAATGCCAGGCGAAGAGCGCTTGTTGCGCGATGTATTTTTTCTGCACTTAGTTTTATGTGTTACTGCGCATCACGAGCTCCCTTTATCTTTATTTACTCGTACATTCATTCTGTTCATCCTTCTTTTTTGCCACTCTAAAAACATTGTAAATTAAGTATTAAGTATATCACCACACTTACTTATAGTTTTGTGTATTATAAAATATTTTTTACATTAGTTAATTTAATAACTAAGAAAAAAGATTAACCAAAGTTATTATTTCAATATTTTGACTATCGATCCCATACGGATGAAAATATATTTCAAACAAATATATAAAATTAAAGAAAAGTATATATTATATATATGTAATATATTTGTATATAAAATTTATATATAAAAAGCGGCAAAAAGTAATTCTTCAATATATACTTTTTATATATTTTTCATTCATGAGAGATCTAAAAAGTAATTTTACTATCTATTTTTCTCAGTCTCAACATTGAATGACAATAATTATTATCGTTAAAATGAATTCCCCAAACGTCTTTTTAATATGAAAAATTTCATTTCAACAATTTATCAACCGTCAAAATTTCTTTTAATATGCCAAATTAATTAGCTACTGTCAGTCCTGCTTTGTCGAATCGAAATTTATCCTTGAATTTGATACAATGGAAAAGACACTAAGTGCAAAAAGAAGAAAAAAAAGCAGTTCAGCAACAAACAAACAAAAATTATTGTGCATTATTTTGAATACCTTTGACTCGGTGGCAGAAAAATAGAGAGATCTCGAATTCAATTTGAATAGAATAGGATGATAAAGATTTACGATGCCACACGACCGCGCATGTTTGCGCGTGATCGTTTTACGCTTCCTTTTTTTTCTTCTCTCTGTCTTTCCTTCTTTCTTCGACATAAGTGTTGCACTTGTATAAAACATATTGTTTTCATAGACACAACAGCAGCAATCGCTTATGTCAGTGCACTTAAAGATTCCAAGGCTTTTCTGATGCTTAATCGATTCATTAAAATCGCAACGCCAATACCAACAAATGTGATTATCACAAACGTTCACAAGAAAATTAATTAATGAAACAAATTAATTGATAGAACAAATAACAAAACTATCAAATTTACAAATTCGCGAATAAGTAATTTTATATAAGCCAAAAGGTTACATACAAATATATCTCAGTACACGCTTAGAACAGTTGCATCAATATCAAAAGATTCCTTTTATGAGAAAACGATTTTCCAATCACATATCGGCTGAAAGGAAATACTTTTAGGACAAAAGTATTATCATGTTATCAAGTTTCCTTTTATTATGAAAGTAAAATTGTATTAACATGAAATGTTGATTATATGAAAATAATGCAATTGACTTTTTATGATGAAAGTGACACAGTATATTGCTTTAATGTAGCTACTTAATTAAACTTTTTTTAATTGCTTTGATTTAACTATTAATCTAACTATTTAATATGATAAAAAA
>JABFPJ010005330.1:0-12344 GCA_022817425.1 Gryon sp. ZL-2020
GAAAATAATTCTCAAGCTTCGAAGACTTTTTATCATAAAAGATGATAATTTTTTGGTTTTTTACAAGTATATCCCTATTTTGTCAGAAAGATGATAATTTTTATAAGTTTACTTTTGTTAGTGTATAGGCACTATATTGCCATTTTATATATATAGTAGTATTATAGTGATAATATGTGAACAATATAGGAACAATATATGATATGTTTTGAATTAAAAGGGTATGTAAATTAGTTCTAACATGTATAAAGTAATAAGATTATAATTATATGATATAATTTTTATACTCTGTAAAATTACATGTAATCAATAATTCAAAAGCTTTTAAGCCTTCTCTTTAATAACATAATTCAACGTAGCTGAAGAACTTTGGCGATAAATTTCAATTTTTTTTCATTTCATTTAATAAATGAAAATGAATTCAATGTTTTGAGTCATCGGAAACGCGGAAAAAGCTTAATTGTAAATTATTGTCGCGGTTTTACTTGCGCCGAAATTCTCGCGCGAAAACTTTCTCCATTATGTATACATGCAGAGTTGAGAGAACAGTGTGGTGGGGAAGCGCGTTGGTGAAGCAGAGGACGTACAGTCTAGGGAGCTTTTCAAACAAATGAAAATCTAGAAGGACACACTGTGATCCTGTGCGAGGCAGTTCGAAACAAGTTTACTCGGATGCAAATTGTTCCCTTAAGTTCCACGTATGCGTAATCTGGCCGATTCTGCGTCTGAGGGAAATCCGTTAATCCTTTCGCGGGCGAATTAATTCTTGAATAATTTCATGCCGTCTGCTACTATGAGCTAAGAGATATGCTAATGTTATTACTACTCCCTTGCATTCGATTAGTTCGATGACTTTTTGGTGGCGAAAATTCTAGCCTATTTCAAATGTTTTTCTTGAAAAGATCAAATCTTTAAAAATTTGTTAAAAAAAAAATTTTTTTTAATTTTTTAAATAGAAGTATTGAGACTGTTTCTATATTATGTCCAATTTGAATTCCAATTCAGTGCATTAAAGCTCAAATCAGTTGATCACATTAAATCAATAATTGAATTACAATGGTGCAAATGGCGACTCCAAACGACACTCTTATTATTTTTAACGTGTCATGAATATTTGATAGCATTCCGCGTGCATCGTTACAATGGAAATGGCGAAATGTCTTTTGTTTTGGATATTGCGAAACTAAAGTCAAATATACACGAGAATAGTCGAATTTCGTATTACCGTTTTTACCAAACGGCTAGTTTTTGATTCTTGACTCGTGCCAATTATTAAATAGGATATTGACAGAATGTCAATCAAACTGACAAGACAAATGTCTTTTTTTATTGTTATTTTTGTACGTGTTTTCGATTAAATTTTTAAAAAGTATTTAATTTAGTAGCGCGATATATTTTTTACTTGATTATTGACTATTTTAGACGTCGATGATCGATATTTGAGATAAATTAAACTGGTGCTGAAGATATATTTTTCATTTGAATTAAAAATGAATAAACAACATATTTTGTTTAAAATATTAATAAACATTTTAAATCTGCTATGAAATATTTTTAAATAAAATTGTGTTCAATACATTTCTAAAATACATTTCGCCAATATTTGTTTAGAGCCGAGATTTAATTACTTCTACATTATTTTCGAAAAATAAGCTGCAATTATTCAGCATCATTAGTATCTTTATAAAATGAATTAAAAGCGTTATTCTAATAAAAGATGAATGTAAAAACGAAAATATACTGGATTGAAATTGTGGTATAATCATTAATCAGTGCATTAATACTCGTAAATATTTCATATGATCTTAATGCTTTGAATAATGTGCGAATTTAAAATACCAAATTCACATTCGCGGATTTCGCGAAATAAACAACGGAGACCGCGAAAAATGCCGCAGATTTTTAACATTCATTTGGCTTCAATTGAATTATCACTTTTGTTATTAAACAATGTTTTGCTTATTTATTTCAACATAAACTATGTTCCAAATTATATTACACTTTAAACGTATCGTTTCTTTTGTTCATATATGTAATTGTCAGCATTCTTTATGATCAAAATATTCGTGATATCAAAGGCAAATCTGTCCCGTTTTGCGTGAAACTAGTAGCAATTTCACAAAGTTATAGCATATTGCAATATAAATTAGCGTTGCCTAATTAACATACGCTATATCGCGTTCGTTCGTCGTACTTTCTTATGCAAATATTAAACCATCAATCGGAATACTCAAATACATGAATTTCAATAGGATGCGCGAAAGACGGCAAGATACAACGGGAGGTATTATTGATTCAATATTTAAAGGAAGTCTCCGACATATGTGGTAAGGTTCGAGCGTAGAAGAATTTTGGTTATGCATTATGTGTTTAAAACATAAATAGGATGTTATCATTTAGATATATTGTATGGTAATAAACACAACATGAATGTGCAATAAATATAAAATAATGGTAAAAAAAGGTAATTGTTCTGAATTAAAAACTGGAATTTGAATACAAAATATGTATTAACTATTATATAGTAGTGAAAATGTGCGTGAAGAATTGGAAATATATTTTGAGAAAATAAGAAAAAATGTATGTCGAAATGGATTTTCTATGTTTGATGAATAATAGTGTTGTCCTTAAACATTCAAAAAGGAATAAAGATTTCCAAAATTCATGTAAAAGTCGTATATAAGAAAAATTGGAAAATTTTTCATGCATATCAATTCTTAAAAATATAAAAAATTCACAAATCATATTTTTTTTTTGAAAAAGACGAAAATTAATTAACTTTGAAAAAATAATGAAAATTCGAAAATTGATGAGGATTTAGAAAATTCATGGAAAAGTAAAAAATTTATGAAAATTAAAAGAGAAATATGTATAAATTGAAATTTCACGAAATAATCTCATATTTATATAAATAGTATATTACACAACAAGGGAGATGAGATCGGGAATTCGTTTTCCCGAGCGGAGCTTACAAGCCGAATTTCCGATCATCTCCCATGTTGCGTACTATATTTTCGTTACGAGGGAGAGAAAAAATCCATTTTCCTAAATCTCCCTAGGGAGGAAAATGGCATTTCCCTCCCCGAGTAACGAAAAATTGATTTTTACCATTTTATATCAATTGCTTATACGTATAAATAGAAACAAAAATAGACTTATAGTATGCTCTCTAAATTTGAATAAGTGAAATGTCACTTATTGTGAGTGCATATTCACTTTTTCAATGAGTCCAAAGTGCTCCACCCTCAAAAAGTGAATATTTACTTTTTGAAAAAGTCAGAAATAACTTTTTTAGAAAAAGTGAATTTTAACTTATTGAAAAAGTGAAAAATTATTTATTATTAGAATAATGTTTTTTTATTATATTATTCATATATCATAATTACATTATTCTTTTCTATTTTATTTTATATTATACAATTAAAATGTTAGTGAAAAAATTCTGTTTCTCCGAGAATCGAACTCAAGTCTCCAAGGTGATAGTCCGATGTTCTTCTCCACCATACCAGTCTATCATTTAAAATAGGAAACTTAATTAAGAAATGTTCTCCTAGCTTATGAAAAAGTAGTTTCCCACTTTTTGGAAAAGTGACTTTTCTATCACTTATAAAAAACTAAATTTTTTTACTTTTTTGAAAGTGAAAAATTTTTTCACTTACGAATAAGTGCAAATTTTGACTTTTTTGAAGTGAAAAAATGTTTCACTCAGCAAATAAGTGAAATTTTCACTCATTCAAATTTAGAGAGTGAAGTATAAAAATAATAATTCTCAGTTACAGTTATTACAAGTACTGTTCTTTAAATTGTGATAAATATTATATATTACTTACTTTAGTCTATTTATTTTTTCCAACACTTTCTGTACATTACAATGAAATAGTAAGTCCTTAGCAAATAATAATCACGAATGCAGGAATTAGATCTGACCTTTTGTGTGAATAATTTGGTCGCTTCGTGTCAGTGGTCCATCTTGATACCTATTTCGAAGGTTAGCAGTGCGGAAAATGAGCTTCCGTGAAACGAAACCTGTGCGGCTGAGGTAACGCTGCAGGGGAACGCATGGGAAGGACGAAAGCAAACGGGATTGACGACGATGAAAAAGATAGGGTCTGATACCTTGTCCCAATCGCGCAGAAACAGCTGAAAGAAGCGTGCAGAAAGTCATGTTGCTGTTAGAAAAGTCGGGCAAGAGAGAAAAACGCGCGTTAAACGTCGCGTGAAAAGGAAGACAGAAAAAGTAAAAGAAGAAGAAAAAAAAGAAAAAAAATAAAAAAAGAAAACAGCCTTCTGGTCTTATTCCGTTCATTTTTCTTTTGCATCGTTTTCCGCCGTCACAGTCAGTCACGTTTCCAAATCGACGAGCTCAATTGCCAGTCGTGCGACTGTAATTTATAAAGATCGAAATGGCGATTCGAGCTTCGTCTTCGTCGTCAACGAGACGACGAATTTTGTCTGGATTCGCCGATCCCCGTAACGTGATGCGGGTATACGATTACGTCAGCAGGCCCCATGAGCATGAAAATCGAAAGCCCGCTTCGGTTTTTGTAATTTGTCGCTTGGCTCGCTCGAATACGATTTTTTCGACTATTAATTTCAATTTTTTTGGAATAAAGTTTAAATTGAATTTAGATCCTATAACAGACATAGCATTTTTCAAACAATGAAAATATTAATTTTTTTACCTCTGTTCAAAAGGTTGAACGAAAATCTGTTTTAAACAGAAGAAAATTAAATTCTTTCGTCACAACATTTTATAATATTGTTGAATGGAATTATTTCTTAATGTCTCCGGAAATTACATTCAAAGTATATCAATTTATTCTTCACATATATTATATATTATAATGCAGTAATCAAGCGAAATTTTTATCTTATTATTATTGCATTATTTCTTTTTTCTTGTAAGAGACTTCAAAACTTATTCTATTTCAGTTAAAATAGTTCAGTTAAAAGTTCATGTCAGTAGGTCAATTAAGCATTTGCATTGTTTGATTAAATATTATACATTTCATAAATTCAATTTATGTCCAGATAAATAAAATTTATTAGTTATCAATAAAAGCAGGTAATAGTATAAATTTAAGAATGAGTTTAATTATTGAATATTGAATATGTTTTTACATTATTAATTTTGTGAGACAATTAAAAGTAACTTCCGATGCCATTATTTATCAGAATATTTGTACGTCATTGCTGTCACTCAATTATTTACAAATGTAATTAATTTTTGTATATACTCAGTTTACAAGATGATGAATAATTGAATGCTTTTTATTCGCGATGCAACGTCCTTTTTTTGGTTAATCTTTCTCGTTATCACAACTATATCTGCACATGCATGTGTCTGTCGACTAATGACGTCATTAGTTGCACACGGGTCCGTTCTATTTTTGGCCAAGTTGGATCTCACGGGGTTTAAGCTTGAGGTTTTTTTTTCTTCCCACTTTTTCATTCGATCGTTACACGTGCGATTTCCGCCACTTTCGTCGTCGGACGTTCTATCAATGGCTTTATTGATGACGATGTGGAAAGGGCGCTCTTTTGGTCAGACTGATTTGTCTTTTCGGCGCGACTTTTTGTGTTGAATCTTTTTGTTCAGCAGGTTTTCCGAGTGATTATACTGTTTGTAGCAAATTCTGTGGTTTTAAACAGAAAAGCAAAACTTTTTTCTCCTTGGCAAATTAGAGAATAAAAAAAACTAATTACAGTTACGTAACAAACTTTTATCTATAGCTTTTCGTAATTAAGTATTTGAACAATTTTGTTAACAAACTTCTATCAGCGAGAACGTGTACTTATTTTTTTTATGCTTCTTTACTTTTAATTTTTAAGATTAATTATAAGAAAAGACAATAATGATAATTCAATGAAATTCTATAAAATTATCTTGATTCTTTTGATACATTTGGAACAGATTTTTATTAATTCATGCAAACTTATAATTTAAAAGAGAAAAATTCGGTGTAATTTCGCTAACTGATTTTACATTATTTTTAATTAATAAATTCCTAACTCTGAAAGGTATAATTTGGTATTCTCAAT
Organism: Gryon sp. ZL-2020; assembly: GCA_022817425.1. Lineage (NCBI taxonomy): Eukaryota > Metazoa > Arthropoda > Insecta > Hymenoptera > Scelionidae > Gryon > Gryon sp. ZL-2020. The sequence continues at coordinate 6,043 of JABFPJ010005330.1, forward strand.
TAGATAAGTAGCACAAGAATCTAGATAGTAGTAACACCAATTCAACGTGCAATTATAAAGATCTTTATCTTGATTTTCGACTTTATTATAATAGATTTTATCTCTTCAGACATTATATTACGCGGTGATTTTAATTGTGATAATATTGTTGTTAATTTATATAATACCGCAATCATCATTGCATCATTTAAATGGAATTTATTGATTTCTTATTCACGATAGTAATTAATGACATTTTATGGTGCTAATACGTTCTAAAAGTTAAGCAACAAAATTATCCAAGACTTATTTAAGTTTATTTATTGGATCTCAGCAATTTCACGAGCAATCCATTATTCATGTAATCGCATTATTGGACAAAAATGTTATAAATTGGTTCGATCATTGTTATTCGCCAAGTTTTCTTTTCATTTGCACTTATAATATAATTCAATTTATTTTGAACCCTCGTTTTTTCTTCTTCTTTCAGGTAAGCAGATTCATTCGCAGATTTGTGTGCACTGTACTCTTATTTATTGGGTAAGTTTGTTTACGTTTAAACGGCGCCACATAAGTTAACAGAAAGTGAAAATATTTTCTTGTCGAACTAAATGATTACTTCATTCTTTTACTTGTTTATTTGTTTCAAATACACTGTTATAAAAATGTTTCTTAAAAAAACTTTTATAACACTAAACTTTTAATGAATTTAATTTGTTATATTTGATTATATTATTACATTTTAGTAAATAAATGCACATCAATTATAATTATTTGACATACATTTTCAATTATGAATGTTGTGAATATTTTTCGCAACTTAGCTGAATCACGTTAATATTAAAAAAAATATACTCGCGATGAATTTATTTCATCAAAATGTTTTATTAAATCAAGTTAAAATGAAATTAATTGAGATAGTTCTAATTTAAAGTTTATAATTTAATTTTCCGTGCCAAAATCTTAATTTAAATAAAACTCGTATGAAATAATTAGTTTAAATCTAAATTATATGTAAATTAAATTTCTCTTCAGTAGAGTAAATTTATCAAGATATTCAACAAATTTAATTAATATTAATACTCTATCGCGGCATTCGCTTGTAACATTAATGTCATACGTTACGTGTATTTTATTTTACAAACTCGTTCATACACCTTTTTTTTAACTCAAAAATCTGACACGAAGAAGGCGTGTTTTGAGCTCACATTTGCCGCAGTTTAAACATCGCTGTAGCATATCTGCAGATGAAAAATGATACGTAAAGTGCAGTTAATTGTCGCCAGCGAGATTACGAATAAAAATGCGTTTTCGTCCGGGCTACATATTCGCCTCTTTTAATTACAACGGCACTTTAAGCGGGCCGCTTGTTAATTGTAGTATATGTTAATTAGCTGCACGCCGCTCTTTGATCTGCGAAAAATGTACATCGATCTTTGCATTCATAAGTGCACCCAGCAAAGGTTTCAGCGCGCGTGTGGTAATTGCGAGATGTTACTACTAATTTTATGACCGCGATAATTCTTTTAAATTATCCAGTTACTTTTTTCCATTCGACTTTTTTTATCTATTAGACGTGCTGTGTTGATTAATTTTTATAATGTGAAGCAGCTTTTTTTAATAAAAAAAAAGTTAATAAAAAAAGTTTTAAAAAAAGAAGTGAATAATCTATGCAGACGACTTTTGGTATGAAAATAAGATGAAAAAAAAATGTGAAACTGTAACGTCGTAAAAGCGAAGCAGCTGCGTATGTTTAACACTTCGACACGTGAAGCAGTGAGTGCGGTGTCGGTGCGGTTTTAATGAATGTTGTATGGACGCGCGCGCATACAACCACGCGTGTTTGTATGTCAGTGGATAATTGTGGACCAACGGTCCACAATTATCCACTTTTCATTCGTACTTTGACACGGGCTGCCACGCAGGGGAACGAACAAAAAGCCATCAAGTATCCATTTAATCTGGAGAAACTTGCAAATTATAACTACGACTACACTCCTTACTATTCATTTTCAAACACTTAACACACTAATCACTTTCAAAAGACATTTTTTTTCATTTACATTTTTAATTATGTAATCTTGTTTTCATTATATATTTTTTAAAGGACATAAATTAAAATGATATTTAATAAATATGAATATACTCTTTAAATTTAAATAAGTGAAATTTCACTTATTTAGAGTGAATATTCAATTTTTGATTGAGTCCAGAGTCTTCCACCCACAATAAGTGAATATTCACTTATTGAAAAAGTCAGAAAAATAACTTATTTAGAAAAAGTGAATTTTAACTTATTAAAAGAGTGCAAAATTATTTATTATTAAAATAATATTCATTTATTATATAATTTATATTTTATAATTATTATATTACTTTTTTATTCTTTTTTTATTTTTATATTATATAATGAAAATCTTAGTGAAAAAATTCTATTTCTCCGAGAATCGAACTCAGGTCCCCAAGGTGATAGTCCGATGTCTTCTCCACCATACCAGTCTATCACTTAAAATACAAAACTTAATTGAGAAATGCACTCCTAGCTTGTCAATAATTCATTTGACTTATGAAAAAGTACAATTTTCGACTTTTTTCAAAGTGTCAAATTTTCTTCACTTATGAAAAAGTAGTTTTCCACTTTTTGGAAAAGTGAATTTTTCTTTCACCTATGAATAAGTAAAATTTTTTACTTTTTTGAAAGTAAAAAATTTTTTCACTTACGAATAAGTGCAAATTTTGACTTTTTTGAAGTGAAAAAATGTTTCACTCAGCAAATAAGTGAAATTTTCACTTATTCAAATTTAGAGAATAATATAATTAAATATTTAGATTTGCAGAATCCGGCTTTTTTATCAATTGAAAATAATGCAACATTTATGATTTATGAATTTGAATTATTTAGAATTCAATTTGATTTAATTATATAAACTCGGTGGATTGTAATTTAAATTAAATGCATTAATTTATTTTAGCTATAAAATCACGGCACCTTTAATTGGGATGATTATGTGAATTGCCAAAATTACAATTTGCATTGTTAAAATGTTGGATTTGCAATGCAAATATGACGATGTAATCTATTGATATTACAATTTACATGACGAAAATGAAAATCCCGAAGCTTGTCGAACAGATTCGTTGAAATGCAAGTCGCGGGAATTAAAACGCAAAGTCCAGTCGCAGATGTAAATCAAATAAAATAAAATCTTCTTATTATTTCGTGACAATGTCTTAGACCGGTTTTGCCTCGTTAAAACATTAATATTTCCAAATTGCCATAAAGTGCTTCCAAGCGCTCATCGCTGTTGGATTTTAAATATGCATGTTAACGTCTCTATTGTGAAAACTCGAACGGAAACTTTTAAAACTTGCGCCACTATAATAAATAACGCCACTAATAAAATGTATTTCATTTTATTATGCATTCTTAATTGAGTATCAATATTTTTTGCCGCACTTTGCGAATTTGGTGAAGCTTTCATTTAAACTCATATTCGTTCCAGATAATATAAAGTAAATTACTGAAATTATCCAGACTTTTTATAGAAATATAATGCATGGTTCAGAACTTTCGGACTACTTAATATTTATCTTACCAAAATAGAACAGATTAGCTTCGTTTTTAAGTTAAAAGTATCCTCTTAATATATTTTTTTAGCAATTCACTTCTTTAAAGTAATTCCTTTTTGTCTGTGTATTTTATTTTGAATGTAAATCCGTCATCATATTTGATTCTTGTTCAGTTTCACTTTTCAACACAAATGTCGCATCTGCTTAAGAAAACTTCCGTGTTTTGCTGATATTCAAATGTAGAAATCGAAACACAGTTGGTTTTTGAAAAAGTCTCTTCCTGTTTATTGCAAGCAGTCCCATCAACATCTATCACATGATCCAAACTGAAATAACTTTTGTCAGTAGTGTTGCCAGTTTCCCTTAAGTCAGACTCCCCTGGTGTCCATTACGTCACTTCCTCTTTGCGCTTATTCTTTGAACGCGTGTCTCCGTGCGGCAACCCCAATACACCAACGCGCATACATAACTCGACCTCGTCTCTTGTTTGACATTCTTTTATGCAAAATCATTTATAGAGTGAAAACTGGCTGTCTTCTTTTAGTCACATCTCATTCACTCTCTCTCTCCTTTACAATGGATGCTGATTTCGTGAATCTGCGATGCGTCAAATATTCAGAGAATTTAAATGTTTGATGTCACTTTAAAGGATTGACATTTTTCAACTTCGAAAGTTCAAATGTTCGGTGCTCGTTAAATAAATTTCCTTAATGATTTGATATTTATCAAGTTTGTTTATTGACGAAACCCAGAGTTATATTTTTCTGCGCTTACTACAATCATCAAAAAGTTTATGCAAGTGAAACAAAATTGATGGAAAGTTATTTCAAAAGTATTGTTTGAGTTTATCGAAATAATAATACGTAAAATGAAAATTGTTTGTCATTCATCGTAGTTTAATATACACATATCTGTAATTCCAAAATGTTTATTGCATTTTCTCTGTTCCAAAAATATGCACAAATTCAAGTGACAAAAAATTTGCCAAACTTTAAAGCTGTTAAATATCGAACTTTTGAGACTTGCAACATTTTTCATAACACCGAAACTTCATAACTGCAATTCTTTAAATCCACAGCGTCTGAGCTGAACACAAAAAAAAATGCCAGGAATTTCAAGACATGTATTTTGCGTAGCTTGAAAATTTGCCTACTTCCGAGTTTGCTGAAACTTTGATCCACGGGAATAATTATCAGCTCTGCCACTCCGCCACCACTGTCTATCCGTCCGTCTGTCTGCATCTTTTTCTCCCCTTTCACTCTCTCCCTCTCTCTCTCTCTCACTTTGTCTCTTTCTTTCTCTTCTCGTTTCTCACTCCTCAAGAAATTCAAAGCTGTCAGCGAATCCGGCCGATCATTAAGCGGGCTTTCGAGTGGCGCCGCAAACGTCTCTGCGTTGTGGAAATTCAATTAACTCTCGAAACAGCAATCGAATATTCGAAGCGTGAAACATCGAGTGCAGTTGCTGGTGGGATCGCTCCAGCTTTTTTTCACCTCTACGATGAAATCGTGGAAAGTTCAAATGCATCATCAGCCGGGGTGATTATAAATGCCTCCGCAATATTCCTCGCGTTTTCTCGTGCATCCTGTGCTTTCTTCTTTTTTTTAACTCCCCCCTCTCCTCTTCAAAATCGAATTAGGAATAATCGTATTGCGCGTGTTCCGCAATTTTTTTGCTATTCCGTTTTCATTTTTTTCAACGTTCGTTACTTCTTTGCTCCCCTGTTTTTTCAATTAAGTCATATGAGGAAATGCATTTTTTTAAAATGAACGAGGGTATTATAATTGCATTAATTTCAAGGCCTAATTATGTCTGCTGAAGACAAACTCGACATCTTATGTTGATATAGGAAATTTAATAAAAAATATTATTACTGTATGGCAATTAGGAAAAAGTCGGATTTCATTTATGTATAATAATTTTTTAATAATTATATATATGTATAATAATTTATGTATAATAATTTTAAACTTTAAGTGAGACTTATTGTGAGTTTTCGAAATCGTAATTTTAAACAAAGCTGTTTCTATAAAATTTGCAATTTCGTAGAAAATCTCCAGTATTTATCATAAATAATTTTATGTATAGAATATTTTAATAAGCATAATTTATTTAGTTTTGCAAAACAAAGCTTACAAGGACTTTATTCATGTAATTCAATATATTTGTTAAACTTGAATAAATAATTGTACTATTTATGTATACAGCTTAAAACACAGAATCACTTTGCAAAATTGTAATTTTCCTTCAAAAATGGCTTTTGTGTCAATTAAATTGTAAAATATTTATAAATGGTCTTTGAAGGCTTCAGTGCATGCACATGCCGTTTGTGATTTTAATGTCAATTTTGCAGCGACGTTGTTGATTTGATTATGAACTTGCTTATTTAGACCGCGATATCACCAATTTGCATCTTCATTTTAGCAAACAAGATCGAGATATATAAGCAATATACATGATAATTCGTCGCATCTCAATTACGAGTTTGATTATCTTAATTGTAACTTAGTGAAGTTGTTGAACCAAAGTTAGTAGAATCGGAATTGTGATTTGTTAATTATGGTTTATGGAGTATGTTATTTATAGTAAATGACAATAAAAAGTCAAATATAATGAAAATGATTTGTACAATCATATTTTATTCGTAAATAACGAGTCTTTGCAATATGCAAACAAACACAAAAGATGTATCTTATATACATATAGTATTATACATGTTAGTACAAAATAAATTTATTATATAATAAATATAT
>JABFPJ010005331.1:0-12343 GCA_022817425.1 Gryon sp. ZL-2020
AAACTACAATTTTTTGAAATTGAATTAAATATTCTAAAATATATCATTTGATTCTTTGATTCTGGGAGAATATTATGGTTAAAGAAAAATTAATTTTCAATGTAAACTTTTGGCTGGGTAACCGACATCAGTTTCTCGATAATATGTAGAAAATAGAAAAAACGGTGTCGGTTACCCAGCCAAAAGTTTACATTGAAAATTAATTTTTCTTTAACCATAATATTTTCCCAGAATCAAAGAATTAAATGATATATTTTAGAATATTTAATTCAATTTCAAAAAATTGTAGTTTAAAAAGACACTAACTCCGGTATAGCAGACTTTAAGAATCACCTTAAGGTTATTCTTCAGTTAAATTCGTTGTTTCTCTTTTCAGCTAATCATTTTACCATTCGTTTTATCTTTTTTGCTCTTATATGGCTGAAGAATCACCTTAAGATGTTTCTTCAATATTGATACACCGGAGTTAGTGTATTTTCAAATTATAAATTATTGATAAAGAATTGAACTTTATAAAATATATCATTTCATTCTTTGATCCTGGGAGAATGTTTTTTTTGTTTTGGGAAATGGCAGCGTTTTCAACTGTAACGCTATTTGCCAATTACAAGATACCAAATTAAAGGTTAAATTTGGTTCTTAGGATCCGTACTTGACAGTGAGGACGTATATATGTCGCGCATAATATATCTAGCGAAACGAAACAAAATGATCAAATAGATGACTCCGCACAGTGAAGTGAGACTCAAAGAGCGTAAAGGCGGATTTTCATAAGAAGTTAGCAAACACACGCGAACGAACACAATATCAACTATCCATCAACTAGAATGTGATGATGTGAATGCAAGCAATTAAATCCAAATATTATTATCTTTGGCAAAATTAAACAGAATTTTATAAATTTTCAAATTATTCGAAAAAGCCAGACCTTGAATATCCTTTTCGAATTGAGGATCCGTTTCATACAATTTAATCAACAATTCTTCAATTTTGATCAGAATTGTTCACAGTAAAAAAATAAATGATTAAGATTCTGATCCTCATCTTGAGTTTTACAATCACATTTGCTCATGTCCATAATATTTTGTTCAAAAAGATGCTGTCTAGTTCTTGGTGTAATTAGATCTAATCCTAGAAATGAAACAGATCAAACTGCGATCCAAGACCAGATTTCTGAATCACGGATTACTCATTATAACTTGTTTTTTTTTTCAAAGTAAATTTTTCCCTTCAATAAACTATCATTTTTCACGATCGTAATTGACTAATTCCAAAGTTCTTCTTTAAATTTACTATACAAATTATAATAATACGTTTTATTCAGGAATCTGGTCTCTAGCTTTAATGCTTCATTGGCAAGTTTGTCAGCCTTATCATTTCCTGTTATACCGCAATGACTGGGAACCCAAAGTAACTTTATATCAAGATTATTTGACATGCAAATAAACAGCATCCTTTTAATCATATAAATACTACAATGTAGATTTCCACTCTTATCACCACTACATCAATCAACACACTCTTTGAATCAGAGACAACAGTGCTATCAATAATTTTCTTATCCAAAATCACATTTAAAGCATAAAGAATAGCCTTTGCCTCTGCCTCAAAGATAGAATCATTATCATTAACTCTAGCTCTAAGATCAATCTTTAAATTAGGGCAGTGAATTCCGAAACCAACTTTTTTCAAATCTCTGTTTACTGAGCCATCTGTGTAAAAGATAACTCTGTTTTTGTGATTATCCAAAATAAACTTGTTAAAGTTATTTTTTGTAATGAACTTAAGCTTTTTGTTAGTTATGATTTTGTTTTTGGTATTTGGCATCATCAATAGACCTGAAGACAAATCAACTACGTGCGTCAAATCCATGAATCTCAAATCCAAGTCAGCATTTAAAGATCCCGGGGCTTTAAATTTTATTAATGAATCATGATCTGTTATAATTTCGATTTTAATCCTACTAATATATAAATTTCAATCTATGTTTGTCTGTTTGTCTGCCTGCTTGTCTGTTACCTCATCATGCAAATTCTACCGAACCGATTTTGGACCCCCCCTTTAGACGGTTGTCAGGGGGTTGTCGGGGGGTTGTCGGGGGGTTGTCACGGGATTGTCAGGAAGTTTGGAGTTTGTTTTCGAGGTTGTGCGTAAGTTCTCAAGAGCTTTTCAAAAAATATTCAAAATAAGGTCAAATTAAGGCCAAATATAGTCCCAATAAGAACCATGTTTGTTAAGTTTTTTTCTGTTTCAGGTGTCCTTATTAAGGCCAAATATGTTTTTCTTAAGGCCAAATATGGTCCCAATAAGGACCATATTTGTCAAGCTTTTTTCTATTTCGGGTGTCCTTATTAAAGCCAATGATATATATTGGCTTTAATAATAAAAATATATGGTCACAAGAAGGTTAAATATAGCCCCAATAAGCGAAATATGGTTACAATAAGGTATCCTGGTTATCGAAACTGGCTATTACACTTATGTCACGCCAGGCATTGATATGGTCTGACCGAAATTTCGTATAATGGTATTCCACTGTAAAACTCAATCAAGGCTAAATATAGCCACGTAATGGTTGAAGTGGATTGTCCCACCGGGCGCTGACCATGTCGTAGCCATATCTTGATTCTTAATAGTCGTTATACACGTGTTTTGTCCAAATTTGAAAATAGTATCTCAGGTGAACTAGGGGGTCACAGAGCTTCACCCGGGCGTAGCCGGGGCTTCAGCTAGTATTTAATAAATTTAGTTTAAATTTCGAAAGATAGTTAATGTTAGCAGAAGCAGCATTTTTAAGAGAATTATCTATAAGAGAGTTTTTAAAAGAGACCATTTTAGCAATATATCTTTTGGTCAAGTAATTTCTTCTAGCTTCCAGCGGAGGCTCTCTTGCTATATCTAAAATAACATTAGTTGGACAGGTGTTCATTAGTCCCAAAGAGGTTCTAAGCGCTGCAAACTGGATTACATTTAATTTCTTTTTCAAAGTTTTACATGCCGTATTGTATAAAATGCTACCATAATCCAATCTACTGCGAATAAAACTCTTATATATATGATTAAGAGAATGGAGGGGTGTGCACCCCATTTGATATTAGCCACAAATTTCAATATAGGTAAAAGTTTTTTTGTAGATTTGCATAAATTATCAATATGAATATTCCAATTCAAGTTATATTTCAAATGATAACCTAAATACTTATAATTTTGAACTAAATTAATTTTTTTATGATTTAAAACAAGTTTACGGTTAAGCGCTTGGTATTTGAATGATTGGTCGAAATGAGAGAAAAGGCTTAGTACCGTCTTATTATCAGATAATTCCAATTGTCTATGGTTTAAGAATAAATTTACATTAAGAAGAGCAGTATTAAGTTTATCAATAATGAGTTGAAGATTATTGTCCGAATAGTATAATACGATATCATCAGCATATTGTAAAATCTCAACTCCTTCCGGAAGACAGCCGCCGATTTTACATATATATAAATTAAATAAAATTGGACTTAATGCAGCTCCCTGTGGCAAGCCTTTCGTAATTTGTCTCTTACCTAAGTTAGAACCATCGCTATATGCCGTAAGAAAACGTTTATTAGTTATATTGAGAATATTTTTAGAAATATTGCAGGGTAAACCCAAATGCCAGAGTTCTTTATAAAGGAGAAAAGGATCGACGTTGTTGTACGCTCCTTTGATATCTAAAAAGATTACACCCGTAGTTTGCTTGCGATTTAAATTGATAGTAATATCTGAAACCAAGGTTGCAACAGTGTCTGAACAACATATGCCTTTTCTGAAACCAGACTGAAAGTTCGGCAATAAATCGTTATATTCACTCCACCATTCCATACGTCTGAATAATTTTTTCGTATAATTTAAATAAACAGTTAGCTAAAGAAATTGGACTTAAACCATTATTATCAGCCTTGGGTATAAAGATCACGAAGTACTCTGTCCATGAGATTGGGATTTCTGCGCTGTATACAATAAAGTTAAAATAATCTAAAATTTTTTCGTCTAATTTAGTTGGTAATCGTTGAATAATTTTAAAGCTAATCAGATCAGAGCCGGGGGCTGAAATAGGATGAAAGGAATTTAAAGAAGAGACATAGAAAGTGATAGATTTAACCAGAATATTTAAATACTTTGTAAGGTGAGGTTGATTGTCGTATAAAAATCTGTCAAAAGTTCTATCTTCTTGTGAATTCTTAGGAACTAATTTATCGAAAGCCATGTCAGTTGTGTTTTCATTAGTAAAATTACTTTTTGCCAAAAAATTGTTTTTTTGCTAACTTGTATTTAAAGTTATTAAAAGTTTTCCAGACGAGAGTTGGATTATTATGAAGATTTAAACTATTGCAGAAGTTCTTAAATTTTTCTTTCGTCTTTTTAAAAATTTTCCTGTCATTTATTTTTTTATTTTCCAAAAATAAAAGTTGATTCTGAATAGTTGGAGAGGATTTAAAGTTACGATAATTTAATTTGTTTTGTTCAATTAATTGATTGCATTCTTCGTCCCACCAAGAAGAAGGAATGAAATTAGATATTTGTGTGGAATCAATAAGTTTAGTGCCCGATTTGATTGCAAATTCTCTTAATTTAGATATAAAATTGGAATAGTCAAGATTATTATGAATAGATGAATCATGTAAGGTATCACAATATTCCTTAAATTTTATCCAGTTAATTTTGTTTATATTTAATTTTTCTCTGCATGGTTTATAATGGTCCTGTGAATTAAGTAGAGAAATTGAGATAGGAAAATGATCGCTGTTAAAATTGTAATCTAAAACTGACCAGATACAATGGTCTGCCATATCTGGAGTAATAAATGTCAAATCAAGAACAGATTGTGAATTTAGGTCTTTGTAATGAATGTTCTAACTTTCTTCCTTCTGTATTTTCTTTGTCTGAGTTCGACAACATAGGATTAATGGCATTAAAGTCACCAGCTATGATTAAATTGTCAAAATTATGACAAAATTCGAAGAATTTTGACCAAAAGGTCTGATCAGTAAAAAAAGTACCAGTATTGGCTCTTGGAGGACTGTATATTAGGAATAAGTTAAAATATTTATTTGATTTGACGAATATTTTAGTAAAAAGAATTTCAACTGAGTTATCATTACAAAGCTGAGTGAAATTAATAAATTTATCATTTAGAACTTCGTACTTAATGTGATGCTTAATAAGCATTGCAATACCACCACCCAATTTATTTTCCCTTTGAATTGAAATTGTATTGTAATTAAATACCGAGAATTTATTTCCAGGTTTTAAAAATGTTTTCACTAACAAAAAAAGTCTTTATATAGTTTGAAAATGGGAATATAAGCTTCCCAAGATTTGCCAGTTCTAATCTTTTTTTGTTTATTGAACACTTCTATAAAATTATTCGCGACTTCACAAGTAGTGAAGGAAATCTTAAATCGGTTTTTGCCGGTCGATTTGAAGTCGAATCCGACTCCTCAAAATTGTTTCAGGTTCTCACATTTAACAAAAATATTAGCAAAAGTGAAAGAGGAATTATCTTCTACATTTTTATCTTCAATTCTTTCGATAAATACAAGAAATGTATATTTCTTTGTGGCCTTAGTCGTAACGAAAAGATTTTCTCTTTTCAAAAAAATTAGATTTATTAGATGACATCTCTAATCAGAATCAGAATCTTAAATTATATGAAAACTAAAAGAAAAAGGGGGACAAAAACAAAAAAAATATAAGATAAGAAAAAGGAAAAAAAGAGAATGTAAAATACCAAAGATAGCAATAGAAAATGGCGGAAAGAAAAAAGTACAGGTTAGAATACAACTTATCTGAATGTCTCAAAACAAAGGAAAGAAAAATCCGCTACAATTGAGCTCAAAAGTGGCAGTGGCAATCTCCACCGACGCTCGAGTCGTCTCCCTTCACTTTGCTCCTTAGCACATGCAATCCAATCAAAACGAGATGCAAATTAAAAACCAAACAGCCAAAGCTTGATGCTCGTCCTCACACGGTCAAAGCCGGAAGTCTACCCAGCAGTTATCATTTTCACGAGTATGACCACTTCAAAATTTGAGAGAATGTTTTGGTGCACTGGGGAAAAAAACTACTTGGGATCCAGATCCATTTCAATGCTGAATCGCTATTGTTGAGTAATACCAGTGACTATAGATAGGAGAAGACTATTTTCTTCTTTTTCTTCTTTATTTGTGATCTACTGTATAAGCTCTGATTATGTTTTTATTAAATATAAATATAATTTCCATATAAAGTTCTAAGATAATTTATATATAATATTATTTTATTTTTTTAATATTAATACTATATTTTAATTTTATATATAATTTAATATATATTTTCAATATATTTAATATATTAACGTATTCTAAATATATTGAAAAAAGGTAAATTTGAAGCATTTTTGAAATATATTAGTAATACATATTGAAAAGATGTCATGAATATATTATCAATATGTTATGAATATATAATGCATATATTAAGAAAATATCCCTGTAAACACGAATTCCCCATTAATTCCCGAATGCGTCCGAAGAATTGCCTAATTCGCACCCAATTTTTGAATTTAATTATTGAACAATTATTGGTCAATTAGTATAAATTATAAATGTTTTTCTAACAATAATTATACTATTCAAAAATTTGATTTAAAAATATATCTATTTTTTTTCTTGAAATGTTTAGCTTCTGAATATTGAAATAAAGTTAAATATTATTTTGTTACAATTATGATTAATAAGCAACTTAATCTCTCCATATAGTTTTATACAATATATATCAATAATACAGGATAAAAAATGTAAATATCATTATTGATCATTCTAAAGATGTAATTTATACATTTGTAAAAGTTATTTATAACGCATATCATTATGAAAATATAAAACTGAAATGCCTAACATGTATGTAATGTACAGAACTTCAGTCAGTAAAACAGATTGTTTTTTTGAAAAGTCGCAAAATATATTCTTTTCATATTAAGAAATGATGAAATCATTGAAATCTGACTTGTAATATTTTGTCACAAATTTTAATATATTCAACCAAAATCAATGTAATTTTTTAAATATATTCAGCTATAGCTTAATGTGTCGTTCGAGCTTACGTTAATTGAAGCGTAAATATACTACTTCTAAATGGCAGTGTAAAATAAGTTTAAATGATCTTGACGTGAAATAGACCATATTTTTACGGTGGTAATTATTATTTGATTATTAGTTATTTTATGTGGGTTTAATTTCCATTGTTCTTCAATAATGATAATGTATTAGGAATTTATTATTCTTATTTTATTCCAGAGATTTAACATGCTAGAAATAGTGCAATTGATTTGAGCGCTGATTAATGGATTATATTAAGAACTAAATTGAACTATGTTCTTTTAAGGTAATATAATTTTAATATTATTAACTATAATATAAAAATATATGTCATCAAAGTAATACTCTAATATTTTCTTTTTTTAAGTTTAGATACAAAGTATAAAATATGACAGAATGAGTAATAACAGAATATGAGAGTGACACCCAATACGTTCCTTACTAATTAATAATAATTTTTGTGGCCGTTAGGAACAAACCATGGGATTTGTAAGAAAGAGACTAACGATTCTTATCTACTAAAAATCGTTTAATTATCTAGCGACGTTTCGACATCTTTACGGTGTCCTTATCAAGCCTCTTTGATTTTGTTTCCTTGTATTGTCCATTTCACTCAATAAATTAACAAACATATATGTAATAAATTGAAGACGGACCAATAAGTTAATTAAAACTTTTTCGTAAATTAAATCACATCGTTAATAATACTCAGGTACAAACCCTTCGTTATGAAAATAAAATTAACGCGTGTTGTCAATATCATGTCGTGATTTAAAATGATTTAAAATTTTACTAACTATATACATTTAATTCTTTTACAGTTACAGCACATCAATTCTTTTAACTATATTTTTCCATATTTTTTACTACTTTTACCAATTTACATATTCTTTTACGTGTTTGAACATTTCTGTACATTTTTTATCTTTTTTTATTAATATCATAATTACATAACAGACGCAACGTAACTTTCTACTTCAAACTCGCTGCTGTGAGTCTCGATATCGTGTTCCTCAAATACTATTGAAAGTGGTATCAAAAAATATTTCTTCAAACGTCACAGTTACTGAAATCAACATCGCCGAATTTTCAAGTTGAGAAACTTCAATAACGCCTACATCTAACGATGAAATTCCCACATCATGAAATGCTGTTTGTTTGGCAAATGTTCGAACTTTCAAAAAATATGAATCATCCTGATTGATAATATTGTGAATTATATGCACTTTATTTTCTGCATAAATGCAATTATTTGGATATGATGTGCAGAAAGTAAGTCCATTGTATTTTAACTTTTTGAATTGTTGAGAATTAGGTGGTAAATTTTCTTCGTGGTGTGTTTTAGATGGAAGGAAAACAGTCTTGTTATTTCTTTTTCCATCATCATAATCAGGATGTTTAGACATTTCAGCAATCCGATTTGAAATTTGTTGTAACGGTGATCGAGGTTTTCTTAAATACTTAACAATAGTGCCCATAACGTTCTCGAATGGAAAAGCTGAATAAGAATCAAGACTTCCGAATGGACGAACATTCTGAGTTAAGTAGTGAAGACCATGGACGTTATAGGACATAAATGCATTTGAGTAAAAACGTGGACATCGATCAACAAACATCTTTAAGGCCAATTCAGCAAAAACTAAATGTCTTTCAGAATCCGCAAAAAAACAAAGAGAACGAATGGCTGAATGAATCATCAAAAAATGAATGTAAAGACACTCTGGTAAACACCCTTTAAACAAAATCACACCTGACACCAGAAGAATTTGTCGAAGTTCAGTACCTTTGAATGACTCAAAATCAAACAAATCCTTCGGTTTTTGATCGTATTCTTCGGGGCAGTACTTGCTTATTAAACTCAGTCTCCGATTAGCGATTTGTCGATGATTTACGCTTAGTCGAGCATTTTTGTTGTAGTTTCCTTGAATCCAAACAGAAAGAAGCTTGAGCATAACACCTAACAAAACCAAGTGCATATATTCAAACGGAAACTGTATAACCCGACTTGGAAATATTTGAATTAATATTGATGGTTCAAGAAAATGATGATCAGTGTCAACCCTGTCATTGTACTCTTCTGTTGATCTCAAATCGTGTGTCGAACTCAAGTACACAATATGCCGCTTGATTTTATTCTTATTTTTAGAATAATAACTAGTACCTGCAACTTTGCATTTTGAGCAAGGTTTTTTTGGAAATATGTGACTTATGATTTAACACAAACGCTCTAGCAGGAGCATCTGCAATAAAGCAGCGAAAATGAACTTTAATTTTTCTACCTCGATATAAAAAACCTTCGTTATCTAAAGTTTGTTGTGCTTCCCGAACAAATGCATTTAAGAACTCAGTAGAACTTTCTGGTTTTTTTTCCCTTATAGATACCTATAACTCCAACTGTACTTTTCTTTATGTCAGAAATGTTACATAAGATCGCTCAAAAATATGTTTTCTTATTTAAGTTTCCTCCGTCCGTGTGAATGTCGACGTGCACTTCTTCTGGACAATCTTCAACGCAACTGATGTTCAAAATACTTCGTAATGCGTTCTCTCAACCGAGATGAATGTATTCTCCTGGTGCAATGTTGATTGTTTCTTCAGCAACTCGTGGCGTATTGACTAGTGTTCTCACTCGTTTCGGTAAGAATCTGTAGAAATAATTTAAATGTTTTTTATGCATATGTTAAAATAAGTTAATATACATAATTTGATCACTTTTAAATTTGAATCAAAACATAATCAATATAAAATGTAGTCACAACCTGTACAAATATTTTCAGATAAAAATGCTCTTTATATTAAGAAACGTAATATGTAATAAAAAAAGCAAAATAAAAAGTTAAATTTACAAACAGATAAAACTAAAATAAAAAAAATTGAATACAAAAAAAATGAAAAATAAAAAAATTAGTTATTGAAATTATATTATATAATTATCAATCTAAAAACATAAAAAGCAATAGTGAAATAATAGCAATAAAATGGTACAGTATAATTAGTACCTCAAACATTTATGTGTTCGTAGAACAGATAATATTCTATCAATTTGCGAGTGATTCATCTGAGTTGATACCACAGCTGATGCAAGTTTTGATTGGAATGCCGCATTTTCTACACTTCTTTTTGATACATAATTCTTCTCATGAACAAGAGGAACATGATAATTTAATTCATCGACATTCCTAAATGAGTTTGCAGTTTGATTGACATCCACACCATGAAATATATTCTCTTGTTGTGAATCCATTTGCGCAATTGTGAACGTAATATTGTTATTCCTGTTTTCATCATTTTCATTTTGTTGGAATTCGAGAACGTTGTTGCTGTTTTCTAAATTTATTTCAGAAATTCTTGCCAAGTTTTTTTAATAATTTTTTTCTTGATTCTTGCACTCGTAATTTTTGTCGCACACTCAAGAAAACATACGGTTTACGTCTTAAGGGAATTGACGTTTTCTTTAAACGATTTTCAAAGTTTATGTTTTCTATTAATGAAAATTAAAATAAGTCAATTTTAAAAAAATACATATTATTACTAATATTGTTCATGTTTTAATATTTTTAAATTAAGGTTTTTCTCTCGTCAATACGATAAAGGCAAAAGAGGGGAGAAATAGATTTTTTTAATTACAATATATTTCAAATTAAAAAATATGATCATATTTGTACATTAATTGAAATATGTTAATTCATAGCAACAAAATACTAATGAATTTGCAGATAATTTCATTAAACTACAGTAAAAATAATATCTTTCCATCAACTTAACATTAATGATCGAGTAATAATCGAATATATGCGATGGAATTACTAATTAAGATTGTATGTATTTTTATTTTATTTTATATATTTATTTATTATTTATTTATTATATATATATTTTAAAAATATATTATTATATTTTTCGCTACTTTTGCACATTTTTATCTCAGTTTCTAACAACACAATTTAATAGAAAATTTGCATTATAAAAACTGTTATCCATTTCTTGACACTTTCGTTTGGCAAGAGAAAAACCTTTATCTAAAAAATGTACAAAAATAATTGTTTAATTTACCATATCGATCCTACTACGTTGTCATCAATTTTTTTACAAATAATTTCAAATCTAATAGATTTTTTATATTTCTTGTGAGAAATAAATATCTCAATTTCGTTATCTTTAAATTGAATGTAAAACAGAAAGTTTTGTTCTGCTCCAAATTGTTTCAATTTGATAATATATTTAACGGGAAAACTTACATAATAATTGTTTATTTTTTAATTGGTTACTCTCTCATCTTCCTTTTCTTTTTTTTCTGTCTTCTTTTTCTGTATTCTTATTAAAGAGAAAGATACATTAATTGAAGACAGTTTTATGATTTCATTAATACACCTGTGTTGTGAATATATCAATGATTTCATTTTATCCTTGTTTACTATAACAAGTCGGATAAAGACAGAATATTTCATCTAGATCTCTATACTTTTTGTTAGTTTCAGAACAGAAACTAACACTACGTTTCTTGTACATATTTTTCGAATGTAAACAAGTAACTCTGATTTGCTCTGGCGTAGATATTGTTACAGTAGTCACCTAGAATTCGAAAAGAAGTGCAGTTTTGCATTATAAAATGAATGAATCATCATCAGAGGTATTGATTGTTTATTTGTACTTGGCATATAGCGTTGTTGCTAAAAACTTCCATTTCCCTAACAAAAAAAAATTTGTTCAAGAAATATACATTTTCTCTTATTTAAGCAATATACATTTTTCTTATATTTAAGCAATACTAGAATTTTGTTTCAACATATAAAAGAGAGTTCAAAAAGTTACATTATGACACGATTGGAACAAAAGTATTTGTAGTAATTGTAATGTAACAGTTCTTAAAACGGCTGGGTATCTTTTGAACATTGTTTTATTGTACAACCGTTACATTGAACAACGGTTTTTTGTTCAACATAAAATTTAAACAGAGGTCGATTGTACAACTGATAATTGTACAACTGATTTATCGGTCATTCTTTTTTTATACAATGGACTATTGTGCAACGTTCTATTGTACAACGGACTTTTACGCAACGGTCCATTGTACCATGGACAATTGTTCAACAGAATAATTAATCGATATTTTTTTGTACAACAGATTTTTGTACAACGTTTAATTGTACAACCGACTTTTGCTCAATGGTCGATTGTACAACTGTTAAAAGCCACTGAACATAAGTCCGCTGTACAATCGACCGTTGTACAAAAAT
>JABFPJ010005332.1:0-12341 GCA_022817425.1 Gryon sp. ZL-2020
TGCAATAATTTTGATTGTAGAGCGTTTAAAATTAAATCATCAACATTCAGCGCCACTGTATCTGCAAGACCTTAATTATTCGTTTCAAAACTTTTCATGACTTAAAGTTCTATTCTGTACCATGTCTTATGCTTAAATACTGTAAAAATACTCTCCTTTTTACATTATTATGTATTTTTATGTATAATGATTATTTTAAGTTAAAAAATTCAGATTTAAAAAAATTCGTTGAAAAAAATTCTAATATTGAATTTTGTACCATTTTAAGGATTAAAACTCTAATTAAAATGTACAATTGGACATAAATATTTCTTTATTGGGATTTTTTAGTAACATTTGCTACTAATTTCATACTCATAATGAGCACTTTTACGATTAAAATTAAGCTATTATTAAAATAATACGTTTCTCAAAATAAAAAATTTATTTCAACAAGTAATATAGCGTTATTTTCTTACACATTTTGATCTTTCTATTGTGATTAACCATTAAAACACGTTATTTAATAGTTCTCTAAAAATTTTACAATTTTTAATTGATAATTTCTTATGTTGATTAATTATTTTATTATTAATTAAAGTCATATTATTTGAATAATTTAGTTAATAAATAATAATAAAGTTAAAAAAATTGACTCAAAATGATGAGTTTGAAGTTTTCAAATAAAAAAATATTTATGTCCAATTGTATATTTTAATCAGAGTTTTAATCCTTAAAATGGTAAAAAATTGCATATTAGAATTTTATCAATGAATTTGTTTAATTTGAATTTTTGAACTTAAAATAATCAATGTACATAAAAATACATAATAGTGTAAAAAAGACAGTATTTAAACATAAAAAATGGTACAGAATAGAACTTTAAGGCATTAAAAGTTTTGAAAAGAATAATTAAGGTCTTGCAGATACAGTGGCGCTGAATGTTGATGTTGTAATTTTGAAACGCTCTATACTCAAAATTATCGCATCGAAACAAAAAATTTGATATAACATTTTTGTCTTATTTTTGTGTGTAGAATACGCTGACAAAATATTTTATACTTATTTTGGGACACCCGAGTCTTTAAAAATGCTAAAAATTCTAAACTGTTAAAATTAAATTCTCAAATTATGCCTAAATCCAACCATTCACAGAGCCGGAGTAAACTATGACAGGTCTAAGTTGGCAAATCGTGTCATTTAGCCAACTACATCCTTTCATCAACTTTTTCATTATGGATGAGATGACATTGACTAGATTAAAGCGCGCTTCGCGCACTCTGTGGTTTTCATTTCATTATTTTTTAATCTCATTTTTTTAATGTTAATCCTGTCAAACTATGAATATGTCGTTGTGCCTTTTGAACATCGGTACTTTGACGCATAGCAACCAACTTCATATTTTCAACATCTTTTTTAATATGGATGGATTGATTAATTGATTGATTTATGATTGATGATATTTACTTCGAAATAAATCTTCTTTTTGTTGCAAAGTTAATTATTTTGTCTTAAAAATATGTTAATTCGTTTTCTGATATTATTATAGTAAAATTAATAAACACATACTTTTACTTCCATTAGAAAGGTACATTTCTTTAAAGTAATTTCACATATGGTGTTCTCTTTTGCTCCATTAACCTAAGTGCAAATTACATTCAGATAATAGTTTTACAAAAGAAAACCTATTTTTTCGAAAAACTGAGTCAGGTTTACGAAACTTTTTTAAAAATGTCAGGAGTTTTTTCGCTAAACTGTCGATTAATCTTATCACGGAGTTAAGTTAATAGACCAAAAGAAAGCGCCATTATTCTACTTATATACATTATATTTTATATTAATACTTTTGAATTCGTATATATAATTTATAGTTATAGCTAAATTATTATTATTAATAATAGATTATTGATTTACACTAATGTGATTATATTGAACATATAAATTAATTACCCGTTTAACTATTATGCAGCATGTAGTAATTTACAATACATATATAATTATAGGCCTTATCCATAACATCAAAACACGACTAATGCGCCATCTACGAAGCGTACTGATTGAGTTATATCTATATTAATAAATGTTTATTGCATATACATAAAACAGTAAATAAGTAATTTTTATTATAATCGTATATTAATTATTTATAATATAAATGTTTTTAAGAATATTAAATATTATAATTTTTATTGATAACGCCAAAACTTATAGATTTTAATACCGTCACATTTTGTGGCAATGTGATAGCTATGGAAAAGTATACAAGTATTTAATCAACTTTTCTCCAACTAACAAAAGTAACATACTTATTTAGCCGTGAAATAGTAAAACTTTCGAAATGTATTTTGATTTTATATATAAAACGTCTATAACTTAAAAAATCATTAAAAATTCAAGATGTGTTTGATGTCAAAATGTCATTATTTATTCAATGAACATTTCACTAAGTTTTCTCTATGCTTATTTAGTTAATATTATCATTAAAGTACAAAAATAGCAAATTTAAGAAGATACTAAAGAAAAAAAAACATAACATTGATTATACACAGTGAAAATTAAAAAGTGTCATATACCATAATCATCAGTTAGAATAATTAAAAAAAATACTTACTATAAACAGTATTTATGAAGTTGAATATTTCTGCTGCACTAACGTTATATTCAAATTTTATCAAACATATTATTCAATATAATAAAAATATATCAAAACTAACTAAAACTCCAATATAATAAAATGGAGGGTTCAATAATAAAGTGAACTAACTCTATTTAACATCGATAGCGTTGCCATCTTGTTATTTGCCAATTTGAGAAATTTGCTAATATGAGCCTCCACCACATAGTAAAATTCAATTTAAAACATAATAAAATTTATATTCTTTTGCAAAAATTCCCAAACTACTATAAAACATAGTACATTTTCAAGACTCTTTTCTCTGAATGCAGGGTGTACTAATTTTTTATATATTTTTTCTCTTACTGTAAATAATCTAGAAAACTAAAGATTTTTCGTATAACTTTCATGAAATCTCTGTTGCAAATTTCGTTAATAAAATTTCATATGAGAATTTATATGAGCTGCTAAGACACTTTAACGACAGACGTTAATCTCGTTTAAAACCATTGATACATTTGCAACATTATTTTTTATGCTGCTTTAACCCTTTAAGTAAGAAAAAAATTCGTCTTTGGTCTTTTGTGAGATTTGCCCTCACGGTTGATTTTATGTAAGATTACCACATGTATTACTGTAATTTGACGTTTCACGTTGATATGCAGTATTTATCACTCCGATTTGTACAAATTCATGTATTTTGGTGAATAAAATTAGTCAGAACCAAAAAGTGATGCAAAATACCGTAGCAAGATTAGTTTATGAAATCAATTGACGTATGATTTCAGACTCCTAGATAAATTAAAAATATGCCCAAGATTATTTTTAGTGCATTAAAATACATACATTGTTTACTTACTTTTCGAATTCATGAATGAAAACATCAGTTCAAATTTTGTTGTTTGGTTATCAGAATGAATTGTTTTGATACGAGTTTGGTCTTGTGATGAGGACCGCCCTCATATTTATGTGCATGTGTTATGACTTTACATTGTATTTAGATATATATGGTATTTTTTATTCTAAAAATGATACTAGATTATCAAATATCAATTAAAGTTGTATTTAAAGGTACTGTGAATTTCAAGTTATAATTTATTAATTTTTATATGAAAATAGTTTAAGTGTAAGCGTGACCTTTATATCCGTACCAATGATGAGTTAATGCCATTATAATTTCCAGTGCTGTGTGTGCAGTAAAATATAAAAACTATGCACATTCAGAGCAAAGTAAATCATTCGTATTATTTTCTAATTTTTCTTATTTTCTTTGTATTAACGAAATACTCAATCGTTGAAATGGTTTTATTGAAAAAAATCATTACAGAGTACACTAAAAGAAATGTTCTTATTCAGTTTAAAAGAAAATATTGTAATGCTGGGATATACGTGTTAATTTGATAAATATATTTAGACTGTTTATGAATGTCTATAGAATTTCTATATATTTTTATTTTATGACAGTAAAATTATTACGAAACAGTATAGTAAAATTTATGAATGAGTAGGAGTCGTATCTCCAATACGACGTTAGCCACTGTTTATGTTTCAGTGGATCAGTGGCTACGCGCGTGACTTCGTAAGTGTGAGGACGGCGGTTGTTCAATTCCTATCAAATTCTAAAACTTTGTTGTGTACATTTGTTGTTGTACATACTCTTAAATTCAATACAAATTGTTTGCGTCATTATATCAATGATATAAAAATAAAATGACTAACTTTCACAATTAAATAAAAATAATAAAACAATAATAAGAATTATTAAAAAATTTAAAAAAATTAATATGTATAATAAAAAATTACAATACCGTAGATTAAATCTTTGTCTGCATAAAGCGGGAAACTTCTGAAATAGAAAATAGTCTAGTTTTAAACAATTATTATATGCATAACCTCAAACATCAAGAAATACACATTTATTTTTACTTCTTGATTATCTAAACATTTATTTTAATTACATTTAATTGGCAAAAAATCGGTTTTAATATTAATAATTAGAAAGACTGAAATATATAAATATTTTCACTACTCGCCCTTTTTAGTGAGATTGTTGATTCATTTTGTGTAATTGTTATTTTTTAATTAAAAAAACAATAAAACCTAAAGTCTAAACTCTTAATCTGTGTTAAAAAGTAGTTTGTATATGAGTATATCTGACAAAATAAGTAAGCATGAATAATAATAAGTTTAACATTAACAAAATTTATCATTTCTCATTATTAAGTTTAGAACCTTAATAGTAGCTTGAAGGCCCTTTGATGTAAGAACCACCACATTATTGAAATGTTGTGGTTCTTGCGTGAAGGGGCTTCTAGCGGTCAAATCCTTCTATTTTTAGAAAGATTTGACCGCTTGTACAAGAAAAAATTCTATAGAATTGTATGATTTGCATATCAGTATCTTTAAGAACATTTTTGTTCGAACAAATCGAAAAAAAACATGCAAACGTTTTTTTTAGTTTTTTTCTTTAAAAAACCGTATTTTGAACAAGATCGACAATCTTCACGTGGTTCACATCGTCAAAATTTGATGTAAATTGACGGAGATACAACCGTTTGAAAAAGTATTTTTTACATTTTTTTAGATGTTGCGCCCCCCCAGTGTACTTAAATTATTATTTAATATAATATAAGTAATTTATATTATTATTAGTAATATAAATTATTTATATTACTAATATAAATTTAATAATAATAATAATTTCATTGCCATATGCCCTTTTTCATTAATAACCGTAAGTACAGGAACAAAACTACATTAAATATTTTTCATATTTTTGATAAAATGTTTATTTTTGCTGAAAATGATAGACATTTTTCTTCGTTGAATTTTAATATGTATTTTTGAAGAACTAGATTTTAACATCTGAAATATTCATTCGTGTTTTAATCAAATAATATCCATATTACGTCCAGTCTGATAGTAGAATGTGATTAAAGTTTTTAGATGAATGTTTGTCATTTCTTCTTGTTATATCCTTTCTGATTTATATATGATTATAAGTAACTATATTAGTAATCTATTATTATAGATTTATGTTTCTAATATTAATTATATTTATTTTTATTTTTATTGAAAATGTAAAATTAATTATAGCTTTAGCACATTAATTACATTACAATATATAAATGGCTCGTTGAAAATTAAATTTCAGATGAAATAAGAACCTTTGATTAATACGAAAAAAGTCTCATTAACTATATATATATATATATATTTATCAGAAGAAAAGCAGAATTCTGATGTGTTCATCAAAGTAAAAAATTCGTGTTGCAATAAGTTTCAACTTGGATCGTAATTTTTTACGAGTTTGTTTCTTAATGAGTGCGGTCAGAATACTTACTGCTTATTTTTATGATTTAGGTCAGAAAGTAAACTGCTTGAAGCAATAATTTTTCATTTTTAAAGTTGTCAATTACTATTTTCATGTATGAAAATGAAAACTCAGATTTAATCAAAATTAATGAGCACTAATTCTGTTTATTGCCAGTTTTAAACTCTGCATGTTTAGAACATTTATCCATAGACAGAAATCCGTCAATTCGTAGGTAGTGAAAAATAGATAGTGAAAACATCATTTAAGTGCGACAACATTTTATACAACACATGTATTAAAAAGGTGCAATATAAAATACAAATAATTAATATTGAAAATGTAATGAAATTTGTACTCTCATCAATTATAATTGAATTAAATTCAAATTTAATTTGTTTAGGCGCGCAACAAACCCGCTGATGGTGGACATGGTGCACAGAAAGTTGGCTCGGGTCAAAAAACGCCCCTTACTCCAGGACAGAAAGTTCCGCCTGGTGCAAAGGGTGCTGCTAAACCAGTTCAAAAACCATCTGCTCAAAAAGGCCAAGTTAAAGTTACACCGAAGGCAGCTTCCGTTAAGACAGGAAAGAATAAGAAGAAAGGCCAAAGACAACAGTACGACCTAATCGTCACCATCAATCTGGTAAATTTAAATCCAATTAATCTATTTTCATTAAAATTATATACATATACACATCATCAAAAGAAATATAAATGTAAATATAAAATGAAACATATAAACAATGATATAAATATGCAAATAAACTGAAACATTAATGTAAACATAAGCATTGGCATATATGTAAACATAAACTGAAATACAAACGTAGTTATAAACAAAGTCAATTAGGGTAAAAGCACCAGTAAATGACCGATTAACAAATTGAACCAGTGAATGACCGCTCATTTAAAATATATTATCTATCCTTGTCAGATTAATGCAACGGTCATTTGCTGATGTGCGGTTAACTACTGGTGCATTTACCCTGTATTCAAAATTTAAAATTTGTATTCAAATGTTTTTTTAATATTATTCATGGTGATACAAATTAAAAAATCAAAAGTACATATTTACATACTGAAATTCTATTTGCAAAATTAAGAATTCATACAAAATTGAAACCTGGATAAATATATCTGACAGTGTACAATAATAGAATTAATACTTAATAAGCACAAAACATGACCATGTTGTGATAAACAATGTGTCTTTTTCTGTGCTGCATATACACGTATTAGTAATATATGTATAGAACAACTTCTGGCAGACCAGTTTAATATTTGGCAGTGTGAATCAGAGCAGTGTCGTGTCTACATACAATTCACAAAACGCGATAATCAACGGCTAACGTACTTAATTTGAAAATAGTATTTTGTAATCCATAGTGAAGTGAAACTTGTGTAAATTCAGTTTTATCTGTACTAAATACAAATGTGGACGCAAATTTTTAATATACAGCCAGCATTGCGATATGTTATGATAAAAGTGAACACAATAAAATCAAAAGATAATTGCATTTTCAATAATTGGATTTTAATTTTGTTTTGGACATTCTTTTATTTTTCAATATTATACTACCTTTTATCGTTCTGCAACATTTGCAATCATTTGAATATTTTTTCAATAAATTTCAAAATGAACAGGTTTTAATAATAAAAATGTTGTTGAAAAGTTAGCACGAGACTATTACTTGTAGTTTGAAAATTCAAAATCTTATAAAGATGGGTAGTTTCATTTATTGATTATCTGGCTACATTCCCAAATATTTTACAAAACTTTGCGTTTCATTCTGCATGGACTACTTTGTGTATATATAATATATATATTTTAACGGTATTTTTTATAATAACTTATCGTTCAGAAGTCGTCCATCTATCACAGAAAATAAATTATCATATTTATTTTATACAAATAAGGTATTGAACTATTTAAAATATACTTTTTAAACTTTTTTCACTACAAATAATCGCGTTGTCATAAAAGTGCAATGAAGTAAATAGCGATAGTTCTTTCAATTCCATAGTAACACTTCTCAACACTCGAGAAATATTATCCATTTGAATGGATAATTTAATTTTATACAAATAAATTTCGAATCGCAATTTCGTACAAAAAAAATAATTCAATACAGGATTACTTTCAAGCACCCTTTTTTCAATTGCAAGAAATAATAAAAATGAAAAAAAAATTAAAACGTACTTTTATCTTTATTGAGTGTTAGATTAGTGATTAAATAAATAAAAAAGTATCAACGTAATTTTTTCCTTAAATTAACTTTTCATCGATATTATAGGACGTAGTTTTAATTATTTATTTGAACTCAAAAGTTTTGAATTAGTTAGAACGTTCAATGAACGTTTAAACTAGGTTAATGCTTTTTAAATAAGACAATTTTACGCGCAAATAAAAATTATTATAATTACTATAATAAGTGGGAATCTTTTGAAACTTTTATAGAGTGCAAATTGCCAATTATGAATCAATTATAATAAAAACTCAACTGTCGCAGCTTAAATTGCAAAAAAAGTGTAAATAATCGATCTAGTATTGTGTACAGCCCACTTTGTTATAACTATGACGGAAAGTATATAGGTCAGCTAAGACTCTAAGAGATACCTAAAAGTGCCGATTAATGAGCATAAGTATAATAATAAATTAGATGTGAATCAGTGCACTCATTTGGCTAAATATATAATTATCGTAATTGTACTAGAATAATGGGTAGCAATTCACTTATATTATTGATGAAAATGAAAGATTAATTGAAGTTAAAACAAAAAAGAAAGAAAATTGAACTGTAACTCGTTATTATTTTTTTATTTTCACATTTTTAATCTAGATTTATTATTAGTAAATTGTTATTATATCATTATTATCATTTCTCATTAAAAATGGAAAAAATGCTTTTATTTATTTCGATCTTATGTGGAACAAGAAAATTAAAATTCGAATTAAAAAGATGAGATCAATTTTTAATTTACCACTTCACATTAACATTATATTTATCCTGTTAAGCGGAAAATGAATCATCCTTGTAGTATTAAAGTGGATGCTTTTTAAAACTTGTAACAAAAAATATTACATGCAATCACTGGAAAAGGCCATGTTGAATTAGCATGGTTGACAACACTAGATTGACTTTGACAAAGACAGCGAGATACAATGTATCTCGCTGTCTTTGTATAGACAGCGAGATACATTGTATCTCGCTGTATATTGAATATTGAAACAAAACAAGATCAGACTAAATTTGTAATCATCTAAATAATAATAAAGAAAGAAAAATATGTAGATAAAAACCAAGAAAGTTTTCTATGTTTGTAACAAAATATTTATTTCTGTCTTTCGCAATGTAAATCTATAGCATCATTTATCATGCTGAATGAATATTTTATTTGTTCCTGTTTATATAAAATTTGCATATGATTTCAATATTTATTAATTAATTATTGACAAGTATAATGTGATGTGGAAAGTGATAATGGTGTACGAAAAACATGCAGATAATTGAATTTGATAATAATAATAAGATTACCATTAATTAATTATAACATAAATGCATTATGTAATCTCAAATTGTCTTCTTGTGTTGTTGATATAAAACTATTGAAGACGCAATTATCTTTTACATCGTTCAATTTTAATGGAAAATGTCATTGGATTATTGAATTAGAATTCTTATATCTTTTTTATTTAAACTTTTTATCGTTGGGAATTCAACATCTTTGAAAGTAATGTTATGAAAAATACACACAAAAATAATTTAGTAAATATATTTAGTTTATACAAGGAGTCATGTGACAGCAAGATATAGAAAAAATTGCAAATGTGTAAGTGAATTAAAAAAAATTTGTAGCAAAATTTAATTTAATCATGGTAATATTTATATTACCGTGTATAAATTGTGTATATAAAAAAAGAATTAAGCATTTTAATTTAATAATTCAACGATGTTCATCTCAATTAAATAATTTTTATAAATAAAGGTAAATATGGATATTATATCTATTTTATGATTTTTAACTGCATCGGTATTGTTTTACAGTGTTATACTGAATAATAAATAAAAGGAAAAAACATTCCAATTGTAATAAAATAGAAATCTTGATAAAACAAAATTGGTCACAAATAATATTAATATTTCATGTTGTTGACCAAATAAATATACGTAAAATGGCGGACACTGCGAAGAAATATTCACATGAATATGGACGACTGCGTCGTATAACAAGTAAAATTGATAGTCAAATTCGACAAATAATTGTAAGTTTGTATCTTTCATCATTTTACTTTCCTTTTCAATTACTACTAACGTTGCCATACTAATAAAATGTATTACCGTAAAATGTATATTAATTTGTCATTGACATCTCTGCATAATTTTTTGCTTACATTGAAATAACTTTAACTTAATTTAATAGTAACTTAAGCAATGATAACAAATTTTATTCAACTTTCAAGCATATATTATTCTGTTTTTCATTATTCTTTCTATAAAATATTTGTACAATTCTATTGATATCTCAAGCAGTCTTCAGTTTGAAATGTGAATTAAAATTGAGCTTTTTGAAGCAAAACTTCATACGTACATATATTAAGATATATAAAATGGAAAACAGAAATTAAATTTAAATTTGATATTTTAAGTGTTTTACATATATGCTATAGATTCATACTTAACATATAAAATGTGGGTTGATTGTAATACAAGTTATAATTATAAATTATTAATATAAAGTGAAGTACATTGATAGTTAATAATAATAATTTTTCCGGAAGAAAAATCTCAATCGTTTTATATGTTGTTCTGTTATGTCGTAATCAACTTGGCTAGCATTATTAATAACATGGGAAGTGACCTGCTAGTGGTAGAGCTGTGATCGTCTTTTTCAAACTAGGCGATCTGCCAAATTTATCTAGCGACTCTTTTCATCATAAGACACATCACGTCGTTAAAAGCTTCGGCATTTATCATTAATTATCCATTCATACCACACGAACTGACAATATTACAAAAAAATGATAATAATATAAACCTGAAAATAAATTAAAAAAATATAATAAAATTATCTTAAAAAAAATATATATATATACAGAATATCGTGCATTTAGAGTATAAATACAAAAACTTACATTCAGTGTGCATAAGTAACACATATACATAAAGAAAACTGTAAAAACATAAAAATGAAAATATTTGCAACTGAGATTCGAACTCCAGAATGCTTAATAATCACTCCGGGCATCATGCCAGGCATTTATCCTCGAGATCATGGGATCATGTCAAAATTCAACACAAACACTTGTTTCTGGAATTTTCCAACTGTTTTTGTGTATTAAAATACACGTATGTCAAAAGTATTCGGTTATTTTTTCACAATTTAAGATAGAAAGCTACCCAACTCAACATTTTAAGATTTACTTGAAATTTCGTTAATAAATTTCTATAGATGAAATAATAACACTTGATATTTTTGCATAATTTGTCACCATTTCGTTTTTAAGTTAATTCCATTTAAATTTTCTGCTTTTCCTATATCGATATTAAGGTTAGAGTAGCGCTGCCAATCGTTATGTCATTCTAAAGTAGCGCCAATGCATGTTTATATTGACTGCGCTACTCTAACTTATGTATCGAGATAGGAGAAACAGAAAATTCAAATTGAACTATTTTAAAAACTGAACGGTCAAAAATTGTGATAAAAAAAGTGTTATTATTTTATTTATAAAAATGTATTAACGAAATTTTGAACAAATTTTAAAATGTCGAGTTAGATATCTTTCTATTTTAAAGTTATACTATGAATTAAGTATTTCCGCGACTAAATCTGAAATGTTTTCAAAAATTTTATATCACAAAATCAAATTGAATTAGTTTTTTTCACCAACGTAAAACTTTTTATTTCCTACTCAGTTTTTTTAACTTTTAATGACAAATTTATGTAAACTGAAGTTAGAAGTAATTACGATATTGTCTAATGTTTATTAACTCTTTGCTTATTTTTCTTATCAATTCACATATGATACGCAAGTTCGATCAATACAAAAGTTCACAGATTATCTTTCGTTGATATTGCGAGACAGAAAATCGTTTAACATACTATTTTATATTGGTTGTGTTTGAGTACTCATTTTAAATACATTTGTGTAAAAAAATCGTGACATACGATCATAAGCACGTTTGGAGCTTTACATGCATCACGAATTCTTGTTTCAGTTTTTATCAGGGTATAAATTATTTAATTACTAGAAACAATAGTATAGAATACTATAGATGCATTTTTTGAGCTTCCAATCAATATACACCCAGGCAGAAATTGCCAATATTTAGACCACTTTACAGTCGTAACAGTATCTTACCAACATTGGCAAACGACATTGTCTATCAACATTGCACCAACATATGATCCACTTTGAGCCAACATTGAATC
>JABFPJ010005333.1:0-12337 GCA_022817425.1 Gryon sp. ZL-2020
ACATACATAACCTACGTAACTTACATAACTAACGTCATTTACATAACTTATGTAAATTACATAACTTCTGTAACTTACATAACTTACGTAACTTACATAACTTATGTAATTTACATGACTTACGTAACGTACATAGCTTACGTAACTGACGTAACTTACATAACTTACGTAATTTTCCATAACTTATGTAACTTACATAGCTTACGTAACCTACATAACTCACGTAACTTACGTAACTTACATATTTTACGTAACTTACATAACTTATTCAAATATTAAATGGAGATCTGTCTCTTCACCTACAACTGAATAACTAGAAAATGTTGGTTTCTGATTATTTACAGAAAATACAGAAAATGCAGCGAAGAAATTAAGAAAAAATTCTGAACGGTCAATATCTTTGACTAATGGCATTTTGGCAATGATCAATCGTGACCTTCAACCATTTAACATTGTCAACAACGAGGGATTTCGAATGCTCCTTGCAGCAGCAGAACCAAAGTATAAAATTCCTTCGCGCAATACGATTGTTCAAAAAGTTGAACAACGTTATGAAGAAATTCGCGAAAAATTAAAGGAACGAATTTCTAAAGATATTAATGAAGGTCGATTATATTCTTTTATGATATGATTTATATTGTTAGATAATATCTAGATTACTGAATAATGAATATGCATACATATACAGGGTGTTAAAAATTATTAAATCAGAAAAATATGGATCATTTTTTTTCAGGTGTTGAGACGTTGTCATTCACAACGGATGGATGGACTTCACGCGCGGTTGAAAGTTACCTGTCACTCTAACTGTCCACTACCTGACAAAAAATTTTGAATATAGAAATTTTTTGTTAGGTTTGAAAGCAACGCATGTCAGTCATGCAGGTAACAATTTGCATCAACTCCTGAAATCTATTTTAAACGAGTGGGATCTTGTAGATGCTCCGTGTCGAAAAGTGTTTATTACAGACACTGCGCGAAATATTCAATCAGCCATTCGCTTGGATGACGAATAGCAATGGGTTGGATGCGGTGCGCATAAACTACAACTCGTAGTAAAAGATGCATTACAGGTAAATGAAAGCGCAATATAATTATTATTCATAATCGCGATGTAATTAGTAATTTTAATGTCAGTAAATACTATATAATCTTAACAAATTTATCGTTCTATATGGCATTATCATATGATTTATTTGTATTCAATCTCTTTTTTAAGGATAATGTAAGGCTACAATCTTTGTTGCTTCATTGTCGCAAAGTTGTATCCTTCTTTCATCGTTCGTCAACGGGAGCCAAACAACTCCATGATGCTCAAAAACAGCTTAAAGACGACTGTACTCCGAAAAAACTCATTCAGGACGTACCCACTAGATGGAATAGCGAGTATGAAATGATGGCTCGACTTTTAGAGTTAAAAGAGCCATTAAGTTTGGTGTTTGAAGACACAGGTGAAGTTGCCCTCTTTTAGTAAATAAATTAACGCAATTGTTGAATCAGATTTTCTATTTGTCTTTTCCTTTAACTGCATCACCATTATCCTTTTGGCACCATCCTTTTTGCTCTTGAATCATTAAACAATCACCATAAATTTGTAAACTTCTATTTACTTATGCATAATTATTATCACTTTTGAAGTATGCAATAATAAAAAATACATGCTATTTGTAAATATATAGGAAAGACTAATGAGTTTACTGACAATGACTGGAGAGACATTCGCTTATACGTCGAAGTTTTAGAGCCTATACGAGATGCAACAGTGATTATGAGCGAAGAACAACAACCAATGTTGTCCACATTGTTACCTGTGATAATATCTTTGATTAGAACCTACGACGAAAACGACGAGCAAGAAGATAATGACGATTTAAAAGAAATGAAAACAACAATTGTCAATTCATTGTCACAGCGTTTTGAATCAGCGCTTAATGCCGAAATTGCCATATTCGCTATGATTTTAGACCCTAGGTATAAGGATTGTTTCTTAAAGTCGGAAATGGAAAAACAAGAGGTTCGCAAACAGCTGGGAGATCAGCTTTTAAATCTGTTGACGGACGAACAAATTGAAGGTATTGTGAACCAACACGCGTCTATTAATGAAGGTATCAATTAATTGTATATTTCAAAATTTCACTAATATCATTATAAAACTGGAAAATGATTGCAATATTTTGTTTTTGTAGTTGAACCTCCAACGAAATTAAGGCGAATGATGTCAAGCCATTTGCAATCAAGTAAGCCGAATATAACGCAAATAATAAATTCGGAATTAGACAAATATCTTTTGCAAGACGTAATGGCTGATATTATTAATCCAGTCCAATGGTGGTTAAGTAACATAAATTGTTTCCCACTTCTATCAATTATGGCGAGAAATTACATCGGCATACCTGCGACGCAGTGTTCTAGTGAGCGTCTTTTTTCAAAAGCTGGCCAAATTGTAACGCCTGAAAGATGCGCACTGCTTGAAAATCATGTCGAACATGTCGCGTTTTTAAACCAAAACGAAAAACATTTTGAAACTTAAGAATGCGAAACTGTGATTATGTGATTTATTATATATATATATATATTACTTTATGTGATTCAATAAATATTTAATTATTTTCTTACATAAACATAAACTTTTTATACTTGCATACAATCGGAGCATTTCTATTGATTTCTTATAACTTTTAGCCCTCATTTACTTTCAAAGACTAATGACAATTATTTATTTCAATTGTGTAAAATTAATTCAATAAAATATAATACAATATTGCAGAAATCCTATTTTTCCTTTCTATGAAATATCTGAAAGCCAAATTTGATTTAATGGAGTACTTTTTTAGAAATTAACAAAAGATATTGCGAATTCACATCTATGGCCCCTATGGAATGCAACACGTTGCTTTTACCCCTTTTTTCAAGCATTCATGAGATGTTGAGGAAATTGAGTATTACATTAAACAAGCAAAAATATCTTTTTTTATTTAAATGGGTCCTAATGATAGGTAGCCATTCAGAAACAGCGAATTTCGAAAGTAAATTTATTTTACAAATTGGAAATATAATATTTAACTCGAAAAAATATTCAGAGTTTAAAAAAACAGCTAATTTTAATAGAGTTACTTTTATTTAATTAATGTTTTTTATACTTCATTTTTAATTATTTATGCGTTTTAACATTTCGCATTGAACTACGCATGCGCGCCGGCGTTCGATGCACAGCACACAGCCACGCGCGTACGCTGATTGTTGAACTCGCCGGTTTTGACGCGCGATACGCACAAAGTAACATATTACAATTTATAAAAAGTATCAAACTTTTAATAATCTAAAAATATCGAAATTCGAACGTTTGAAATGTTCAAACTTTTCAATAGTTCGAACTTTCGATGCTTTAATCAAATTTTTCGAGCCCATATTTGACAAGCCTAATAAAAACGAATAAAATAGCATCAGCTGACTTTCGAACGAAAGATCTATTGCGCACGATCTCGTGTCACATTCGGTCACATGATTACTGTCACAATCATCCCACCAGAGAAAAAAACTATGGGGTGAATGTGATTGGTACGCTTAATAATGATTTAAGGAATCTGCATTGAATCAAGTCCAGTTTTTCCAAGTAGGGAATGCTCCAAATCTCGGCTCCGTACAACAAAACGCTCAGGGTGAGACTATCAAGAAGTCTAACTGCGTTATTCCACTTAGATATTATAT
Organism: Gryon sp. ZL-2020; assembly: GCA_022817425.1. Lineage (NCBI taxonomy): Eukaryota > Metazoa > Arthropoda > Insecta > Hymenoptera > Scelionidae > Gryon > Gryon sp. ZL-2020. The sequence continues at coordinate 3,709 of JABFPJ010005333.1, forward strand.
ATTTGTTTATTAGTTTCAGGGTTGAGGATAAGGCTATGGCTGTTGATTTGATTCTATTAGAAAGGGTTATATTGAAGTCACATTTGGTGGGAAACCACAATCCAAGGTACTTGTATCTGTTCACGACTCTGATGGTCTCGTTTCCGTAATTGAAGCTGGTGAAGTTCACGCGTTTCCTGTCTCTGCGGAAAATGAAGATTTCCATTTTCCGCGTATTTACCACCAGATTGTTTGTATGAGAATAATCGTGAAGGATCTTCAGTTTTTGATTTAGTTCCAGTGGCGAGTCTGAGAGGAAGACAAGATCTTCAGCATAGGCGATGATTGAGATTTCCGTTGAATTGTTGATTGATAAGCTTCTGCATCCGGCATTATTCAGGAAGTCTTCGAGGTCACTTATAAAGAGAGAGAAGAGGAGCGGGCTCAAAATCTCCCCCTGTAGGGCCCCGCTTGTGACACGGATCTTCGGAGTAAGAACGTCACCGACTTCAATCGCACCAAAGGCGTTGCTGTAAAAGGCTTCCAGAATATTTAGAGATTTAGCACTGATGCCCAGTGCATGTAGTTTGTTAAATAAAATCTTGTGGTTTACGGAGTCAGAGGCTGCCTTGAAGTCGACGAAGAGCACATACGCTTTGGCGTTAAGATGACGAGTGTGGATCTGGAGTACAGAGTGGAGGACAAATATATTGTCGACGCAGCTTTTATGTCTTCTCAAACCGGCCTGAAATTCAGGCAGTAGATTGTTAATTTCACAGAAGCTGTATAGTCTGGAGACCAAAACTTGCGTAAAGATCTTCGCAACACAATTGATGAGAGTGATCATACGATAAGAGCTAGGATCGTCAACATTGCCTTTCTTGTATATGGTGATAATAGAGAGTTCCTCCCACTCTAAAGGGACTGATTCCAAGTCCAAGATGTTATTAAATAATGACACCAGGTAGAGGAGCCAGTTGTGGTAAGTTTTTGTAGAAGTTGAAGTTGATTCTGTCACTACAAGGAGTCTTGTTCAGTTTACACTTTCTCAGGCTGTGGAGAATCTCCAAGAAGATCGCATCATCCAGGATATCGCAGTAAGGCAGGACAAATGTGGTGATGGAAGGTTGGGTGGCTGGGAAGTTCTGTTTGAGAAAGGAAGACCAGGTGTCCAGGTTTATCTTTTGATGGATTTTCGGTTTTTGTCTTGACCTGTTCACAATTCTCCAGAAAGATGATGCAGTAGCCATCTCCTGGATTTGTTTTCCTCTGTGCTCCCTTTTTTTCATTGATACAAGGTGTTTATAGAATTTGCTGGATGAAATGTAAGTTTTCAGACATGTTTCAGAGAAGTTGGATTTTTTACAGGCCTTGAGATTTAGCAAAACTTGTCTTTTGGCTGCCAGGCAGCTGTGATAAAACCAGGGATGTGAGGTTTTTGTTCTAATTGATTATACCTACGTGTTGTGCTGTTGAAATGATAGAGTTGATGAGGTTTCCGTTCATCAAGCTTAGATTCGTATCTGTCAGGTCGACGTTTCTGTTCCTAAGGAAAGTAAATCAACCACTCTGGCATTAAGATTTCCTCCCACGATGATTAGTAGGTTTGAGTGCAAGGTCAATAGTTATGTGAGTTCAAACGTAAACAAAGTTTCGAATTCTAACCAGTCGGAAAATGGAGATAGATAGGTGGTTATGAGGATGAAATGCGAAGTGTATTTACTGGAAACGTCGTATATGGCCATGAAGTGATCGTGTGATATTGTCTTGAATGTATAAAAGGAACTATTGTAAAAGGTGATGAGTCCTCCGCTTGGTCTACCCGCTCCCGGGGTTTTCTCGGCTGGGATCACATGTGAAGTATGTAGTGGTAAGCATTTCAATGAGAAGTCGTTGCCACAAAACCGAGTTTCCGAAAGGCAGACCACATCCAGAGATTGTAAGTGTTCAGCGATCGAATTAATGTTGTTAATCCCGTGGCAGTTCCAAAATATTATGTTGTTGGTAAGGTAGTTGGTATTCGGTAGTGGAGAAGAATTGAGGGTTTTTTTGTGATCGGGAGGTGCTAGTGAAAACGGGATCAATGGTGAGATATGGGGGATTAGAAGGGTGGACTTTTGGGATTTTTTGTTGGGGATTGTGGTGGGGGAGGGGCGTTGGAAAGTTCGTTGGCATGGAAAAAATTATCTATTCTCTGTTGTTTTGGTGATGGGGCTGCTTCGACGTTAGCCTGGATAGTTGATGGTCTTCCTCTTTTGCGTAGCATTCTAGCCGTGGGTGATTATGGAAGGGCGACTGGTTGATTGAGATTACCAGTTATGAGGGTGCTAGTGATATCCTGAAGCTTTGCCTTCATGTCAAACTTTTTCCCGTCAACTATCAGATTGTCTTTTCCAAGGCGTGCATTGTGGCCCTGATTTTTCAGCAGTCTGACTGTCGTAAGCGCTTCCCGGCGATTTTCCCTCATCTCGGGGGTTAAATAATTTTCTATTGAAATGTTAAATTTCTTCAGGTTCATCACTTTGGTAAGAATGAGTTTTACCCAACGTGACGAGATGAACTTTACTATTATCGGACGATTGCCGATCGATGTACTAAGCCTGTAGGCATCTTCAAATGCGAAATCAGGTATTTGTATGTCACATTTATCGAAAGTTTCTTTGATCAAAGCGAGGGTTTGTGCTCTTGTTTCGATCTTATCTTCGATTTTGTATATAATAAGATTTCTATCTCGAAGTAAATCTGCTATTTTTGATTGGATTTCTGCGATTGCGAACGAGTTCCTATCGACTTGCTGAGCTACTGCAGAATTGTCGGCCCTCAATTTATCAATGCTGTCTTTTAAGTTTACGTGAGATTCTTTAAGCATCTGGACAGCGTTCAAAATTTCGTCCAATTTATCTTGATTAGGCATGATGAAATTTAAATTGTGATAGCTGTAGAGTTGGTAGTACTGTAATTTCCCTCAGAACAAAGAGAAAAAGGAGTTGGCGAACTTGTTGGGAGTCGATCCAGGGATGTGGCGTCAATGAGGTTGGTATTCGTGGAGCGCGTAGAATGATTAAAAATCATTAACTTCGCATTGAAGATTTTGAATGACATCAACATGTGTGATTAACGTGTCTGTGCCATGCGTGAAGCTCACACACACTCAAAGCCCCTTAAAGATGATCGATTTTAAGGCTGAAAAGGTCCAAAGGGGGATGGACCCGCACCGATCACACTTGAGGGACGTCCCGTCGAATAAGACCCTCGCTGATACTCCAAGCCTGCACCAAAACCGTCTGCGAGTCTTATTATAATTATTATTATCTTATATAATTATTATTATTTTATATAATTATTATTATAATCTTATTATAATAAAAGACAATGCTCTCATTCAGGTTCAATTCGACGTGATGAGCGTGTACCGAGAGGATCGCCAAGTCGAAGCAGGTCACGTGAGGTTTTTCCCGGACCATGAACGCACCCTGCGAGGCCGTCAAATGCCGATAACTTATCGAAAAAAGCACAAACAAAAGATATAACATCAGAATCAGATAAACTAACCTCAAAAGATAATCAAGAAAACAGTCCTCCTAATCAACTTGACGATGCAACTATTAACCTTTTAGGTGAGTGTAAACCAGAAATTCGATGTGGCCCTAAAGTTAATGATCGGTTTGATTGACCGATTCAACAAGATTTTGAGAGGAAAAGTAAATAAAGAAATAATTAACAAACTTGTTCAAAAATATCCGAAACCTGAGAATATTCCATTAATATCAGCTCCTTTCCTCAATCTCGATGTCATAACAGCTATACCATAGAATACAATTAAGAAGGATAATATCTAAAAGCAAATCCAAGAACGTCTCGCTGCATCAATAAATGCACAAACACTTGTATAGTCTTATTTATTAGACAAAGCATCAAATAAGGGCCACAATATTAATGTGTCTCACTTAATTAGCTTATTAGGTGATTCGGCAAGAATTGCACTACACATCTTACATGATATATCACTCACCAGGCGGACATTTATCATTCCCAATTAAAACTTATCGGCCAAACACGCAGCAGACGTCAGTGATTAGAACACGTTATTATTTGGTGAACATATTTTGTGAGAAGATCAAGGAGGTTCAAGCGGTGTAAAAATAGCCAAATTAAAACCACAATAGAGCATGAGCAGAACTTATTCGAGTTCAGTACCTTCAACGTCGAACAATTTCAAGAGGCCGTTAAACCCCAAAGCCCCTGTCAAGAAAAATCGGATACCAAATCGATATCCAAGACGATCGACAGAGGCGTACAAATCTTGGAATCTGACATCAGCTTCCAATCGCAATTATCATTATCGCCATTAAAGGTAAGTTTAGCTGGCCGTATACAGAATTTTTATAATAAATGGTTCGAATTAACAGACAATACCGTAATCTTGGAAGTGGTAGAAGGTTATATAATACCTTTCCACACAATACCCAAACATACAAATGTTATAAATAAAAACATTTCACACAAGGAAGAACAAGAATTTAAACATGAAATATTAACTCTAATAAAAAAGGGTGTTACTTCAAAAGCCATACGTTGTCAGGACCAATTTCTTTCTCCGATTTTCCTTATGGATAAACCCAACGGGTATAAAAGATTTATTCTTAATTTAAAAAGACTAAATCTTTATGTAAGAACTATAAGTTTTAAACTGGAAGATTGGAAAACAGTAATACGAGTAATATCTCCAAAATGTTATATGACCTCGATCGACCTTAGTAATGCTTATTATTTGATCCCCATAAATGATGAGTATAACAAATATCTTAGATTTTCTTTCCAAGACACTATTTTCGAATTTAACGTACTTCCCTTCGGTCTATCAACTGTTCCCTATATACTCACTAAAATTATCAAGCCCGTGGTAAAACAATTAAGAAGTATGGGCATCTTGCTCGTTAATTACCTCGATGATTTCTTATTATAGGTGATTCCTTTTCTGATTGTGCCATCAAGTCAAAAACCACCACTGATTTACTCGCATTTTTGGGTTTCATTATTAATTGGGAAAAAAGCATGTTGTCTTCCTCAAGTCAATGTAAATATCTTCGTTTCAATATTAATTCAACATCGTTTGAAACATATCTATAAAATAATATCGAAAATTAAAAAAGAAAATCCGATAAAGATCAGAAAATTAGCTTAAATAAATGAAACACTCGTAGCAGCATGTCCAGCAGTTAAATACGGCTTCGCGTATATGAAAAGCCTAGAACATGACAAGACATTAGCTCTTGAAAGATGTAATGATTAACATTGGTTAACCCAATCAGATCAAGTAAATATGATATAACTATTATTTCAGATGCCAGTAAACAGTGTTAGGGTGCAGTTTGCGGTCAAGACAAATCACATGGGTGGTGGAGTGACGATGAAAGATATTAACTTCCTTGAGTTTAAGGCTGCCTAAAAGAAAGCGAATGGAGTCTGTGAGCCTTCTAAATTATTAAAAAAGAACTAGGTCCATTGTCTATCGACGTGTTTGCTACAAATGTCAACGCAAAATGGCAACGTTTTGTCTCCTGGTTCCCTGACCCGGAAGCTGAGACTGTGGACGCCTTCACCATTAGTTTAAATTTCTATGCTTTAGAAGGCGGAGAGAGTGGTACTAACTCCTTATTGGCCCTCCCAGGCTTGATTTCCGTTATTCAAAAGTCTGTTAATTTCGGATCCAATTATTTTAAAACCAAGTATTAAACTATTGTATTCTGCTTTCAGAGATCATCACCCATTAGTTCACAAACTTTCCCTGGTTGCCGGGAGGTTATCCGCGACACATATTCCCAGAGAGTTCCGAAGTCAGGCGTTGACACAATAATTTCATCTGTCACTGAATCCACGCTTAAACAATATACAAAGCCGATTCTAGTATGGTGGGAGTTTTGCAAATGACATAAGATCAACATATTCAATCCATCAGTCAAGGACTTACTTCTTTTCCTCTCAGAACTACTTGCAGAAGTCAAATCATTTGAACTCTTAATTCTTATAAGGCTGGCATTGCTTTCATACTTTGTAACGAAATTTTGTAAAGGAGCAGCAAATCAAAAACCTCAAAGACCGAAATACGACGTAGTCTGGGATCCGGAACCAGTCCTAGCAATACTCGAAAAGATGTCTCTACACGATAAACTATCTCATCAAGGATCTGACCATAATAGTATATTACTGCTGAGGGCGCCACTGCGCCCGACGCTGGTACGCTATTTTATGGACCGAGAGAGCGGACGGTAAAGTAAAACTTACCGCCCGAGGGCGGTAAAATCTTCGAGGGCGTAGCCCGAGAGCATTTTTACCGCCCTAGGGCGTGGTTAGTTCCACTTTTGTCCGCTCCCAAGGTGCATAAAATTAGTTACACTTTTAGCCCTAATAACGGCGCGTAGAGTCCAAACACTTTCCCTCATCAGTATCTCCAACATTATACCCAGAGAAGAAAAGATTCTAATAAAAATTACGGATCGAATTAAAACATCTGGAACAAACAAATTCCAACCCATACTTCCAAAAGCTTCCAATTTTTTAATCCAGACCTGGAATTTGCGCGGCGACAGCCCTTACAGATTACCTTCATCGTTCAAAAAATGTCAAAAATTCATCCTGTGATAAGTTACTGCTATTTTTCAAAAAACCTTTTAAGGCAGCATCAAAAGAAACAATTTGCCAATGGATAAAAACAATGATTCGCAATTGCGGAGTTGAAGATAGATTTACAGCTCATAGCACCCGCCACGTGGCCACCTCCACGGCATTGAAAAAAGGTGTTAACATGGATATCATTAACCGAACGGTAGGTTGGTCTAGAACATCCAAGGTTTTCCACCAATTCTACAATAAACCCATCATTTAAAACAACAACTTCGCTCAAACAATTGCAGGTGAAAGTTAAAACAAATCTCAAATCGTATGAAGCTTCTCTCCTAATGTAAGATTCGTTAAAACTCTTATAATTTCTGTTTTTTATCGCATTCTTCTATTGAAACGTATAACATTTAATCGAAATAAAGATTGTCAAATTGCATTATTAGATATATGTAATACTTATGCAATACAAAATATTTTATTTCTAATAAATTAATGTTTTATAAAGTAAATCACCTTCTTTTATCTTTTAACATCTACAAGTATATATATCTCTTCGGACGAGACCTTAAGTATAATAAAATAATCAAACGAACTTACTTGTAAGTGAAGATCGATTGTAAGTATACGATAAGTCCCGTCCGAAGAGATATATACCCCACCAAAAAAAAAACAATTATATATATAATAGTAGAAATTAATGTCAAACACATTATTTGAATCCCTACCCCGGGCGATTTACTCATCGTTAAAATGAATGAAGACACTGGACGGATGGGCGTAGAGGGCCGGTGAGGCAACCTGACGGTAGGGGTACGAACTTTTTCAAAATATGTGGTAAAATATGTGGTAAGATCAAGCAGCTGGCGCTACTGCAAGTATATATATCTCTTGGGACGGGACTTATCATATAATTACAATCGAACTTCACTTACAAGTAAGTTCGTTTGATTATTTAATAAAATGTCAGATTTTCCATTAAAAAAGCGGTTATTATATATGTATACAATACACATATAATAACACTAGGCTTGTCAAAATCATAGTTCAAGCATGAACTATGATTTTGATAAGCCTAGTGTTATTATTATTTTTACAAACATGAACTTTTCAAGAGAAGTTAAAAACCAGTTTGAACTTTCAAAACTGCAAGTTTTTACTTAAAGATTAAACTTCTTGAAATCATACTTCTCATCTGTATTCCTTTTATCTGCATTCCGTATTCTGCGATTATAACACCGTCTATCACGAAATCAAAAAACGTTTCAAATAAGAATTGTTTCATTTTTCATGTGGTTTCTGAATCTGCAATAAAAAATGCGGGTTTTCCCTATGATCCCTTCCCTATTACCGTGTATGAGTCCTGACTAAATCCCTAGTTCCACCCCAATGGAGGCCCATGAATCCCTCCTATTACCCCTGCCTATGACTTACTTATGACATCTCTATAACACCCTTTCCGAAGTGATGAAGCTATGACATAAACATTTTTGTTTCTAAGCATCAATTGTATATATTGCAAAAATATGGCTATATTTCCTCAAAATTTGATTCAAATCGGTTCGTTAGATTTTACGTGATCCTGATACAAAAAAACAAACATAGATTCATTTATATATATATTCGTTAGATTAGATATATACTGTAACGGTAGTTACGGATTCGCGGAACTATTGCCGAGCGAGCGACTTGATAATTAGTTCACCGCTCGTAATTAGGCAGCACCTGACGGGCGGGCTGACACGTGACCTCCAAAATCGCACTCTGCGAGCTTGCCCTTTGCCGCGCGCTCGCAGAGGGCTGACCAACGTTGTCGAGCCCGTATGTGTGTGCGCGAGCCCTTAAATTGCCCCGCCAAATTGTGCAAAGCCGCCCCCGCAAAGTGCCATTGCCAGCCGCCAACCAGCAGCCAGCCAACTGCCAACCGAGCCAGCCAGCAGCAGCCAAGCAGCTCCGAATTTTTTTATTATTTTATTTATCGTGAGTTGCTTTCTTTTTGTTTACTTTTTGTTTGTCCGTTGCCGTTACGGCG
>JABFPJ010005334.1:0-12337 GCA_022817425.1 Gryon sp. ZL-2020
AAAAAAAAAAAAAAAAAAAAAAAAAAAAAAAAGAAGGAAAAATAAATGCAGCATTATGAACCGCATATGATGTTTCATTTTTTGAATAGGCAGCTGAATAACCGGCACATTGTCGCACGGTTCGCCACGGTGATAAGGAGGAAAGTCAGGTATTTTCTCAGACACACAGCGGAAGCGACACGAACGGCTTAGTTTAGCAAAGTCCTGTGTGTGCCCATTTGCCTTCTTTATATGCGGGTGTTATCATTTCGAAAACCGGCTAATGTCGGCCCACTTTGCATTTTCAACTATCCTATTAATGCGTTCTGACAGCAACGTTGATTTATTATGAATTATTACATTCTGCTTCTAGTTGCGCTTTTTTGTTCTTATATTTGACAGAATGATTATTCATTAAATACTTGTTTTTGATTTATAGTTTCTATTCCAAAATTTTACTTTTCTACTCAAAATTGAAACCATATGTAACGGCTATAATAAGCCCTGATTCTGGATATCCAAGAAATTTTTCAACATTCATATATATAATTAATAATTAATAATATACAAACATCTTATTTTTGACAAATTGTCAAACCCCTTTTTGGTACTTCATCTTTTTCTTATGATCACGTGGAAGCTTTCATCAATCAAAATTGACTTGTTTTCTTAGAGAACAAGAAAACCATTTAGACGACTTTTTACTCCAACAAAAGTCTAACTGGTGTCGTTTATTTAGCTCTCGTATATATTCTTTTCACATGCAAGTGTCATAACAAAGAGGTTCTATTGGAAACAAATTATTTCAGAAACACCCTTTTTTAGTTTAGTTTTCAGATGTTAAAAAAAGAAAAGATTACAAAAGAGAAGTTTAAAATAATCTGCTTTTTTTTCGTTTAAATATTTTAAACTCATTTATTAACGATATAATTAAACTCAAATTTATTATGTAATTGTATGTCCAGCAACAAAAAACGACTATTATTTATTATCTCTCGTGTTTGCATTTGTATTGATTAAATGCATTTGCACAACAAACTTTATCAGTTTTGACAATTCATTTGAGATAATGTCTGTTGTTGTTTGACGAAAGAATTACTTGTTCTAGACAGATCGTTAATGAATGAGGATGTACAAAGTAACGGGTTAGAACTACTATTAATTATTCAGTGTATATGAAATTGAAGACGTTAATACGCAGAAAAGTTGTTCATGTTTCTCTTGGGAATTCATGCCGCCCCATGAAACGCCCCTTGTCGGAATTTGAGTATTATCTCTTTGACTTTTGGGCCATACTATGATGTCAAAATGTATACGACAGAAATTCGTTAACGATTAATTGACGTCAGACATATTTTACAATTTAAGAAACATTTGTTTTTAGATAAGAAATATATATTTAGAAAAACTAGTATTGATTACATATTCATTTACATTTTAGACGTAAATTTGTATGTTCAATTTATTATATTCTCCAGAATTCCAAAAATGAATGTAAAATATTGCTTTGGAATACAATTGTTTGGTTGACTCATTAAACTTTGCATTGACTGAAATGTTCGAAAAACCAAAGTTACATTAAGGTGACTGAACCCGTTAATACAAAGCTGCACTGAACAATTAACTGACTTCGTGTAAACACGGAGTTTTGAATGCGTGAAGTCAGTAGCTAGGAGAATAAAAACGCAAGAAATATGTATGTAAGGTATTATAACAAAGTACCGTGGTTTATGGCCGCCATAAGGAAACGTCACGACTTCTTATTATTGCGTGACTTACCCGATATAACGGGTGTAAGTGCAGTCCTCTTATGCAAAAAATATAAGCAATTACAAATATTTCCTAAATTTTACAAAATCATAATCACAACATCAAACAGTTTGCAACTTGTTATAATAATAAACATATCTTTTTACCAAATAAAATAAATTAAAATAAAGAAATATACAAATATATAAAAAAATATATAAAAAATATATTATATATATAAATATATAAAAATAAATAAATAAAATTTGTTATTATATACTTTCGTTATTTAGTTATTATATTATATAGTTGGTATTCAAGCTTTTAAAATTAAATTTAAGATATTCCAATAATTTGTGGTAATTGAAATTAAATAATGTATTCGATTAAATTGGACGATTAATAAATCGTTTTATTTTTCTCAGTGTTCTCTTATTCAACGAGTGTTCATTCATAAAAATACGTTCAAAGATCACTATATGAGTTTCGAGAATGAAAATAATCCTTGAAAATAAATGTCGCTTGATAGAACGTTGTTATGAAATGCAATTGGGTTACGGTTGTATGTGCGATATATGGTCGTTTCGAGTGGTGGCACGTTGGAACACATCGTTTGTTAAGGTAAAGTTCTGCGAGCTATTGCCATCTGTACAATTAAGTTCCAACTACTGCTTTTGCTTTGTCTTTGCCTTATTCATAATAAGAAGCCAAAGTTGCACGAAATGGGTAATCATATATCAGAAATTAAAAAAAAAAAAGAATCTTAAAGTAATAAAATACATTAATGAATAAAAGGAAAAAACAATTTTATAATTTAAAATTTAACGAATTTGAGTCAAGAAATGTAAGTCAGAAATATTTTTTTTGCGTGCTTGTTAATGTATTGTTTGTACAATGTATTTTTTCACACTATCGAGAACCCAATTATAAGCTGCTTGGATCACAGAGACTGACATTAAGGGTCAAGTGAGATCCACCAGGAAAATTTTCAATGATAAATTATCACAGTGAATTGGATTGTTGAGAAATGGACAAATATATTCAGTTAAAAATAAAACTCCACAAAGATTTTTCGTTCAAATTAATTTGCTTCTTTATGCCCCTGAATATATGCAAAGGTTAATAAAACCTGAATTTTGTGGTTATTCTTTATTTTTTTAACGTTTTTGTAAATCGAATTAAATTATTTTTGGAATTAAAAAAGAAATCAATGTTCGATCTACTTGAGAGGTTGAATTTGAGCGCATCAACACTAAGAAAAATAACTTACAATAAATTACTGTTTAAACAGTAACTTGACCACAGAATTCCCATTAACCGAATAAATTCTGTCAAAAACTGGAAAATTTACTTTCTGAACACAAATTTTTATTGACTTTTTTAAGAATTTTTGTGCATGAAAGGAAAATTTTTACTGTTTTTAACAGGAACTTTCATGTTAATGAGAATTCTGTAGTCAAGTTACTATTTAAACAGTAATTTATTGTAAGTTATTTTTCTTAGTGAAGAACATTCGAAACATTCAACTAACTATTTGATGATTGCGGACTTATCAATTTTGAGAAGACGTGATAGTTATTTGTTAGGGTTATGCTCACTGTTTTTGATGTTTGCATTATACACGCAAGACGAGTATTCGAAACTAGATTCCCTTGAATATATACGCAACATTTAGAAATAACGTGTGACTGTTCACTTTGAATTTCCTGTGATAATATTTTGCATGTGTATACAATGCAAATATATGATAAAGACCGGAAGATAGAGAAAATTCAAAAAAAGTTATTATTAATAAATAAATAATCATAATATATGAACAAAAACTAACAAAATGATAAAATAATTTGACATAAAATAACTGAATGTGCATTCATTGAAGCATATACATTGGATTAATTAAAACATCTTCAATGAAACAAAAAATTATGTGTGAATGAAAGTTGCGCCACAATATCTATTTGATCGTATCAAACGATCTGTATGAAAAGTAATCTACAGATAATCGACTTTCATTACAAAGCTCGCGTGTCGGTGAAATAATTTCAACTTAGACATCACATATGCAACTTCGAGTGGAAAGTCAATTTCAGTAGCTTTTTCAAATATTCATTTTGTTTTTTTTTCTTCTTTGCGGCTATTTTTTCATAACTAATTTACGCGCAGATAAATTTTATCAATGCGGTCGGAGAGTCCAACACTGTTACCGGACATCCGTTTGCCCAGGATATGACGTCATGCTTGTTGGCCAAGAGTAACACAAAACCGTGGCTCTTGAAACGATACGAACGTTTATTCGCCGAATAAATGTACAAACATTGAATCTGAGAGCGAAAAGAAGTTCAAAGTGTTTGAAACTAGTCCGAGTCAGGTAGCCGACGAAATGTATACGTGTATCACAGAATCAAAAGTTGCGGGAAGAAATGTTTTTTATTTTATATTTTCTCATAGTTGTTTAATTGTTGTTTATTCAATAAATCAAATAAATTAATAAGTTTCTTAAATTCAGTTTTGTCTATTTTATTTTACATTTCATCATTTGTATATTTTGCATGTTTTCAAATTGAATTTAATATGTTCAATTTTAAGTGTTTAATATAAATGAAAAATGTTAAACTTTCAAAATTTTATTTGACAAATGAACATTTGAGTTTGCGCAATAAACATCCTCAAAAAACACAAAGCTGATACAATTTACGCGGTTTGCGCTTTGAAGAGGAATGTTTATTTGCCTTGGCACACTGATTCCCTCAAATAGAGCCGCAAAAATAATAGGAAAGCCACAAAAGCGGCATCGTCGCTTTCAAAAGATATCGGCTTGTTCCTTTTTTTCTTGTTGTCGAAAAGAAAAAAAAAAGGTTCCTTAATTTCGCATAAGACAAAGGGATGATCTCTGTGACAAACACTCTATTTTCTTATGAATTTAAGGTTACAGAAAAATGAAATTTGGAGTCTATGCTACTTTGTTTAAACATATAATTTTTAATACATTTGCGTTTATCTTTTGATGATAAAAAAGCGTTATTTAGCGTTACTTTTTATAAATGTTATGAAAACTTGACGGTTTTTAAATGCTCGTAAATCTTGTTAATGCCGACTTACATGATATCGATATAAATGAACCGCATATAAGGTCACCGAACATTGACGCTGAGATTTCGTGAGATCCTGGTCAAAGGTGATTTTTTTCATAACACAAGTGTTGGAATTCTACGCGTACACAATTTAGTTTAGCATCGGCAAAGAGGGGTTTTTTTGTTTTCGCAATATAAAAAGAAAAAAAAAGGAAAGTAAAGTTTGAAATATGATATAGAGTACATATATTTGACATTAATATAATGCCTAAACTGAGATTAAGTGAACGAAAAAAAATTGTCTATCAAATCGTAATCGTCCTCTCCGATTTCTCGTTTGATGATTTTTGTCACTTACAGAACTTAATTAGTAGCCAAAATCGAGCTTTACGGTCAAATATGTTTATGACATAGTTTCATGCATGGGAAAAAATGTCACAAAATTTATTACTGTTTTAGATGATCTTAAAACTACTGTAGCTCTTATTTTTTTTCAAATAAAAAAATTATGTTCTAAAAAAATACTATATTAAATAATAAAGTAAGAATAAAATCTTTTTTTCTTGTATTATTGAATATTAATAAAAGAGAGAATAAGAGAATAATTTGAATTATTATACTATATAGAATGATAATAATTAATTAACTATCTAGTATATTAATTTTCGAAAGAATCATTTTTTATGAGTATATCTTATTCGTTACTATTTTATATATATTGTATTAGAAAAATTAATTATAGAATTATTTAGCGTTATAATAAAATATACCAAATATTGTGCAATACATTGTCAATTTTACAAATATTATGAATAACAATTAAATTTTTAATACAATTTTATTATTTTAATTATTATCTGAAATAATTTTCGCTAATGTACGTAACGTTGACAAGTTATTTACTTAAACATGGATAATCCCAGTTGTTTATGAATGCATTCTCGTATTACGCAATGATTCATTGTTATCAAAGAAACATGTCAAAATAGGCAAATAGACATTATGGGTGGCTGCTTACAAGCAATAAATGGCCCATAAATATTCTCGAAATCCATCTCTGATTACAAATTACGAGCTTTTTCAACTCAAGAGAAGCGTTCGATCCGAAGTTCGCACGTTCAAAAAAAAAAAAAAAAAAAAAAAAAAAAAAAAAAAAAAATAAAGAACCGCACGTTTTACAATGTTTCGTCTTAAGATTCTGTTTGGCTTTTTCGTCACACTATTAATATTTTTCGATGGTCTATTTATTGACAGATACATTTCGAAGGTAACATTAAAAAAAAAGAAGTAAAAAAAAAAATAAAGAGGAAAATAGTAACAGTGAGAATCTGATGAACGTTTAAAAAACATATTACTGGGTGGCGCTTGTAGAAAAGTGGTTTTGAGGGCAAAAGATCTCGGATTTCTTCCAGACGGCATGTTCAAGAGTCACACAAATCTTCAAATTTGGATGCGGTTTAATACACGCGATAGCCTTAGTTTTTAATTGATTTATCATTCTCGGTAAATAATGTTCTCTCATTGGACGAATTCGAGGGAATAAAGTTGACAAAGATGGGAAAAAAAGTTCTCTCGAACTAGTTTTGAGGGTCTATTAAAAATCTTTGGCCAACTTCATTTTTCTCGAAGATTTATGATGTTTAATATCCGATAAATTGAAGATTTGTAGCGTTAGGCAAAGGAGTTTGAGAGAAAAAAAAGTGTTTCATATAAAATTGAGATATTCATTTTTATATATTTTTTTTACTTTTTAATCACATGCAATTTTGGTTTTTTTTTATACATTGAAATTTACAAAAATTAAAAAAAATTTAATGAATGTGTTAGGTGAAAAATTGAAAATGAATTGTGATTTATGCAGACAAGATACACAAAACTGATTCATAAAGTCTAATAGCAAATATGTATCTAAAGGATAAATGTATATACGTAAGTTGAAAGAAGGACCGGAAAATAGTCAAGCAGAGTGTCAGCTAACTTCCTGTCCGATCTTTATGATGTTGTTTCTACTTTTATTGTTAGCGAATTTTTATACTAGCATTGTCAATGTTTGTATTATTAACAATATATACAGTCCGCATAATTTTTTTAAATTTTAAATAACATGATTATTATTGATATTAATAGTTTTTCGTTATTTGATCTTATATGAAAAAAGTAATTCTTACATTTAAAATAAAGAATCGCAATTAGTTTTGAATTTCTTTTTACAAATAATATCAACGAGTATATAATTTGTTATGTCGCGACGGCTTCTCTTTTTTTTGTCAGAAATGAGTTAAACGTTTGAAATCATTCACACATTATTAGAGAACTTGTCTTCTCTTGTCACGGTACTCGACGATTTTTGACACGAGATATTTTAAAGTCATCAACAGTTGTTCAGAAAACGGTCAAAAAGTGTCAAATTTAGAAGTTTCCCAATATTGCAAGTAGATAAGATTAATCACTCCAAAGAAGTGTTCATTAAAAATATTTTATCATGTTTATAAAAAAAAAGTAAAAAATGATCATACAATTCATAATTCATAAATATACAAAAAATCTCCAAAAACGACATATTTAATCTTTATTTCAAGTTTGTTCACAAATTTCTCATTTCTACACAATTAAAAATTAATAGAAAATTTGTTTTCAAACTTTGAATTACATTTATTCCAGGAAATTGAGCTGAAGTATTAAACTTCTTTATGAATTATAAACTTATATATTCTTCTTATATAAACTCTATTTGAAACAATAGAAAACTGTCTGTTTTTGGATAATTACATTTTTATCTGCTAATATTTCTATTAATTAAAGAGCATTATATAACATTATGAATCGTCTTAATTGTGAGTTGAATTTTATATTGTCGTTACGATATGGCATGACACTTCAAAGTGGCCGAGACATTTTCCCATCGTCAACATCTCTATAACTTTTGAAATCTGTTAACTTTTTAATAGCAAATAAAATTTAACTGCTGATGAACGTTTGAATATATCCAGTGAAATCAAAGCGACTGATAAGATAACACGCGTGTTTTCTTCGGCTCGTAAAAAAATGAATAATAACCAATGGCAGATCCTTGAAGATTCTCTTAGAGACTCGCTAGTTAATCGATGTCACTGTGTATGCTCATTAAGTCGCCACAAGAACATAGATGAGAGAAAGACAGCAAAATACATATAACGAATGAAATTCCGAGTGATATATCGATCAACAGATATACTCGTAGACCGCGATTATGGAATTTTATGGCTGAGGGAGCAATATGTTCCGACTCTCCGAGTCACTAACCCTCATTTATCATAAACTCTCCCCATTTTATCTCTTTTGCCTATTTAAACATAAACAAACACTTATTGCAAACGTCTTCATCCGCAAATGACAATGTCGTGGCAACTTGAAGGAAAAAAAGCCTTCTTATCAATTTCTCAATAAAAATTAACTCCTCTCGTAGATAACCTGCTTTTATTTTTATTTAAAAAATATGTTTTTACAGACTATTTTCATAAACTTTTATTTTTTTTAATTTTTTCTCCGTTATAAGTATTTATACAAAGTATAAAAATACTGAAAAATCAGTTTGATTAGTTTATACAATTTTAAGTAGCAATAAATTAAAAACATTTTTGTTAAATCAACTTGTAAGAAAGTATTTTATCAAAAATCATTTCCGAAGATTTTGAAATGATATTTAAAAAAATATAAGACGGGAGAATGATGGGAACATTTGGGAAAACAAGTGGAAAATAATGTTAGTAGGGGCATAAAAAACTGTCGTTAGTGTCAAAATTCGTTTTGACTTATGGGCGTTTGAATGTAGACGCAATCCGTGTACGTGTTGATGTTCGTTTCGGCTGGTGAACTATGAAGCAAGCAGGACGGAGAATGACGGGGTTCATAGGTCTCGATGGGTCATTGCTGAGGCATTACTTGCATCTCTCTCTCTCTCTCTTTCTGTTCCTTCGTCTTTCAAAACGCTTGACGTCACGAAATTTCCACTTGCTCGACTTTTCAGTTTATTTCTATCGACTGTTCAGATTTATAAATATGAATATAAGAAGGCATTAATAACAGCTCAGCATTTTTTCTTTGTCTTCTTAAAAAAACGATGCAGCAATTTTTGTTGTCTATTTTAGTGTTAAAAAAAAGTTATGTTCAAATGTATACTTCTCTATGTGTGAGAAAAAAAAGTCGGAGTTGACAGCATGGTATCATATGACATATGATGGCAGTGGAAGAAAAAAATTATCCGAATACTGAAAAGACTTAATTAGTGATAACAATTTGACATATTTGTTAAATTAAGTCTTTCCATGAAAATGCACTTTAAAAATCACTTGTTCATCAAATAATAAGTTCATTTTTGGTCATTTTACTTCGAAATGATTTTATCATTGATTCAAAATTACCTTTGCTTAGATTATTATTTATCAATGTTTATAAATCGAAGCAAATAATAATTATGAATAAATTTTTTATCGCAAAATAAATTCTGTTCAATTGTTAAAATAAAGTGCGATTTTTGTAACGAATAAATCAGTTTTAATTCAACTCATTAAGATAATTCCACTATCTAACAATTAATTTAAAAATTCTAATTTTCCGTGATAGCATAATTAATTGTCAAAAAATATATTTTGTTCAAATCGTTGCATTTTATCAATGATTATAACTGAAAAGTAACACACAAAAATCATATACAATTTTATTTGTTCGTTCGTTATTGATGGATACATATAAATTAAATTGTTCAGCAGACAAAAAGCGGTTGAAGTGCATCAATCTTAAATGAATTGTATGCGTCTTGCGGATAAAAAAGATCGAGATGCAAAAATTGTACATTTATATTTCGATAATAAACTGGCGAGTGTATATAACTTTTGCTTACAATGTTAATCAGTAAGTACAAAATAAATCTATATTTAGTCGATGCATCATCTTTTGCTTCGTGCAAAATAGACGCAAGTTTGACAATAATGATAATAATGTGTATCTGAGAGCTAAATTAAATGAAATATAAGATGTTGAAAATAATAATTGCGAAATAGAACGCAAGAGTTCGATGAATAGATAATAGACAGACGGCTGAGTCAGCCAGTTGAGAATCAAAGTAGATTCAACGTAGATGTTTCATATATATGTGTGCGTATACGTATATAGTTACGATTCGAGGAGGACAACTGATAATAACTTCGGTTTGAAATTTTAAGGGGTCATGTTGCAATCGCAAGTGACCCGAGTCTCACGCGGGAGGGTAAAGACTCATACACATAGGGAGTGAGCAACAAGAAAAAAAAAAGGTTATAGATCAGAGATCAAATTCAGATGTTAAATTCTTGCAAGAAGTTATACGATTGTGGTTCGTTTAAATAACTTCTATTTCTTCCATTTATATTTAACTGAATAAACGTTAATTCTTTAACAATAAATTTAATTACTTTATTTTGCGAATAATTTGTTTAATATTGCAAATAGTTCTTGCTATATATCATGTTTCATATTGTTTAAACATTAATAAAGCAAAAGTTTAATACATTCAAACTTTGAACATAAATGACGATGAGTTTAGACAGCTTTTCTCATAAACCGTGACTCATCATAAAGACAAGTGTTGATTTAACAAAGCGTGCTGTTAATCCATAAACAATAACAATATAATTTATCGAAAATGGTTTGGGTGGCGTTTCAGGTGTTCCGAAGTGATATTTTTTCGATTTTTCGTCTTCGCTTTTTTTCTCGTTTGTAAATAATTACTTTCTTAAAGTTGTTATAATGTTGTATTGTGTGCTTAAGGGGACCGGTGTTCGTGTGTAATAATGAAACCCTAAGAGACTCGCAAGCCGCAAACATGTGCAGGGTTGTTTGCACATTTTATGGTGGCATGCAGTCTGCCATACCCGCCACCATTATTCAACACCTTTTTGGGTGTTTTTCAATTTCAAGTGGCTATCGTTTGTACAATTCAAAAAATGAGTTCAAAATGCAGCTGTTAATAAATAATCGATTTTCATTATTTGATATATTCAGTGCATAGTTAATTGTTTTTATATATCATAAAAATTTCCTTTGTTTTATTCAACTTTAACCGTGACAATAAAAAATGTTAATAATAATAAGTGTAGACGTCATTACTGAAATTAGAAAAAAAAACTAAAGGAAAACTAAATGACACAATATTATAAGTCTCGTAAAACACTTATGACGTATTCGTTTATTATATAATTATATTAAATGGATCACATTCTAATGGATTAATAATGGGCTGACAAAGTGATGCAATTCTTTTTGAAACTTTACTTAATTTTACATAGAGTAATTTAGCTTATATTTCTTTTTTAAATTAATGACGATACTTTGGAATATTTGTCTATTTCACAAAGTTGTACAAGTATTCGTATACGATATATTTCACGTTTAATTAAACGGATACAACACTCAAAAAATAGTTTAAGCTTCATTAGTAATTGCTTAATGTAAATTTAAAATATTCATTTTTAGATTAAACACAGTCTTTCGAGGTTCAAGTTATTGAATATTATGTTAAAAGTATTTTAATTCAGTTCTTGAAATTAATAAAGGTTTATTCATTGATATACATGAATTCAATGATTGCATTATTTTGAACAATTATTTATTAATATTATAAATTATACAAATAAAAAGTAGATATTTAAAAAAATTATTTGCAAAAAGAAAGGTTTATTTAGCAAAGATAAAGTAATAAATGGTATCTTAAGAAGGTACATAATCAAGTAAATGTTTGTAATCTGGAAACAAATCGCATTCGTTTGATACTCAAATTGTTCAAAGTGGCGCTTAGATTAGGCATGGTTGTTAAGATAAATTGGTCGTGATATCACGAGGTAGCATTTATTCCTGCGATAAAGGTGTTATTATAACAACCCGAAACGAAAGTAAAACGGCAAGGACGAACGCGCAATAGATTAGCCTATCAGGATGAATGGGTTTCTCGCGATATTGCACTATCACATACTATTTCTACTACCATAGTATACTTGTGGCTGTTTATAAGTTATTGTCATGGCGATTATAACTATCTTATAAACTGCCACCAGACGTCTGGAATTGATAACTATATACGTCATCAAAAAAGGATAACGTCGAGAAATTACATACTTCCAGTATTCGATATCGATGTTATAGAATTAAAGAACTACTATTGTCGTTGATAAAGCCAAATTTGATTAATTCAATAATCGATTTCGATTATGCTCAGATAATAATTTTAGTTAAATTGACTTTTTGAACTAGAATAAGTTGAAAAATCAATTATGTTATTAAGTATACACTGAGCCAAAAAGTAAATAAAAAATATTATTAAATTTACCGTGTAGTTTAGTAAACATCAGTCATAATGAGTAAACATTAAAAATTACGTTTCTTCCGGTTTATTTTAAGAAACTTTTAAATGTAAAATCAGTTCCAAAACAAAACAAATTTTACCTTACCAGTAGGGTATAATTTATCCTCACAATATAATAAGAATAACTGATAAAAACAACAAATTTAATGTACCAGTAAGGTAA
>JABFPJ010005335.1:0-12336 GCA_022817425.1 Gryon sp. ZL-2020
TATTTGGGCAATATATGGGCACAGCGTTACATAACCATGTAGGGCCATGATTAAAACCATTTTGGCCCAATATCATTCCGAGTTTGGTTACATTTATTCCCAAGTTGGTCCCAGCTTGAGCCCATGCCACAATCTTACGGGGCATTGATGGAGCACCAATCGGATATCATTTGTGCACCAGTGAGGCTGTAGTAGGATGGTGGGTTACAAATAAGTTTATAGGTGACGCGCCAGTGGCGCATATTATGAGGAACGTTTCGGAGACCATTGATTTACCAGTGGTAATAGTGAAGCATCACTTGCGGGGCTCTAGTGCGGCTCTCGTGGTCTTCTAATTCTACGCTAATACCCCGCAGTATTCCTCTGGTACTCCCTTAATATCTAGAGAGTGCAGCACTCCATTCTCACTATTGCCTCGCACATTCGCCGTAAGTGTCCTGCATATGCTTCATATGTGCCTTATATGTGCCCCGTATATGTCCCGTATGTGCCCAAGTGTACCCTATTAGAAATTGTGTTTCAGAAATTAGTATCTCGTAATTGCCCCCCTAGTCATGCCCTGCAAAATGCTGACGAGTGCCCCAACAATGCCCTGTAATGAAAAATGGGAACACTTGTGACATTTAACTGAATTAAATTTCAACTAACTAAAAACATTTACTTTTTATCACTAGACAACTGTAAGTTCCCTGATGCAACTGTGACTAGTACGTGGCAATTGAACTACTAGGTAACTACTTACCACTAATCGGTTATTTCCAATCACCCTGTATAGTATAAACAAGTCACTTGAGATTAAATAGAGAGTAAAAAATAAAAAATAATAATAACTTTTTTTTTCTTTCAATGTATCTTAATATATCATTTTCAGTTCTTTCAATTTCATATGTTCGTATTTCATGAAATATTTATTTCTAAAGTTTCTAAGGAAACGTTTATATATTTTCGTTGTACACGCTTTTAATCATATATGTTAGAATATATTTCTTTCAGAGTTATTTATTTCATGAAATAACATATAAAAATATAAATTTATTTTAGATAGTTATATAATTTATGAAATGGTTACGACTTTTTTTTTCTTAAGGAGTTAAAATAGATATGCATTACAAGTTAACGTCAATTTCATCAAAATTGCCATTTGTTATTTTATATATTTCTATTGTGTACGAAAGTTGCGAATCGAAAATCCCAAATGTTTAAAGCTTCTATCACCCGCATAATACAATATGAAATCGAGCGATGTATATATACCGAAGGAGTATATACGAAAAGACTGTTTTAAAGTTTTTGATTCAATTTCAAACAAAATGTACTTGAATTTGCCAAATCCAACATATGAAGTACATGATACTGCAAATGAGATTATACCGTTCTTAGTTAACGTATTCAAATTTTTAATATCTTATCTCGAGAAAAAAATGATATTGTGAACATATTTTTTACAATTCCTTCATTTGATTTGTCGTTATGAGATCTATTTGTAAATGAATTCCTGCAGATGCTCTTAATATTTTCTTTAATTATTCAAGCTTCAGAAAACATATTTCTCATTAGACTCGCATTTAATAAGGTATTCCCTTCGAATGGTGTTTGTGAATCCTTTAAATAAGTCATTGTCCAATTTCATAGTCAATAATTTTTAGCATTAACGCTAACAATCGTTGCCGTCTTTTAACAACTGAGTGCAATATCTATCTTGCCATTCATCCGTTGAAAAGTAACGGCTACTTTCCACTTAACATAAAATGAACACCTTTATGTTTAGCTTTCTATTTATAGATATCCTGTTTTATGTTATTTTGAAACAATTTATTCAGAAAATTATAGATACACAAATTCGGAATTGCGAAAATTAATCCAAATTAATCGGTTATTATTAACAAGCCGCGCTTCAAATGAGATTAGTTTGAATGAAGCTATCATTAAAGTATCAACCTGCTTTAATTCTACCGTTGAAAGTATGTCAAAATATTATCATAAGTTTATTTTCTATGAAAATCTGGAATGCTTCATTGGCACTATTTAATGAGAAATTAAACTGCTGATATCAAAATCCAACTCTTACCTAAATCTGAAGTATTATAAGCTCATTGTGGAATTTTGAAGAATTGTCTTTCATATTGTATATTGTCAAAAATCATGGCTTGTGTATTTGTCTTATTATTTTAAGGGTAATTTTTATACGAATTTGTGTAGAAATATTTCTAGATAAACACTTCTGTGTAAAATATATGTTATAAAGCACAAATTGATCAACTATAAACACAACTTCAAAAGAATTGTGTTTTTCATTAAAAATATTCAATTATTACACAAATTTTTATAAGAAAAATGTTTTAAATTCCCACATTTCCTACATTTTTGTGGGAAAGATATATTATGAAACACAAATGAATAAATCAAGTACATAAACACAAAATTGATTTAATTTTGCAAATTAACTGATTTACGATCATGGTATATTACATATTCAAGATTTCAAAAATGCGAAATAACAAATATTGATATTTTAATTTATTAAAACCGATTTTTTACATATTAATAGAAATATAATCCAATTTTATAAAAACAAATGTTGCACTAAATGTAATTCATGTGCGGGTAAATATAGGGCACAAAAATCGGAATAACAAATTAGCAGAATGACTAGAAAAAGCATATGTGTATTACAAAACAACTGATTTTATAAACCGTTATATCAAATAATATAATCACAGCAATATAATCATATATTTATGATTATATTCATAATAGCATATTTTATTAAGAATAAAACTTAATTACATTTCTTTATTCCGTTTCTTATATTTATAAGCAAATTCTTTTAAATTATTTTCTATTATTATTTTAACTTTGTTTTATTATTTAATCAGAATAATTAAAAAAACCAACCATTCAGTTCAAGAAAGTTAAGATTATTTATTTAACAAACGACAATCGTTGCCCTAGTCTATCAATATTTAAAATTAAATTAGAATACAGTATTTAAATTTAAAATCATATATTTAGCGGGACATTTTCACGCCAAAAATATGATTATAACTTAAATCTTACAATTTTACTTATCAATATTCATAATAATTATATAGTAACTATCATATTTAACATTCTAATGGTAGTGCACATCATTTGCGAACGCTTTTTTAAAATAATCCTTGCGATGGTTGAACATCAGCAACACGAGTGATATCATCTTTGCCTGGATAAGTTCGTACAATTCGACCAAAATGCCAAAACAGTGCTGGTTGATTATCATCCATTAATAATACTAAACTACTTTCTTTTAGATTGTCGTTGTTCGTACTTGTAATTGTTGGAAATAATGTCTTTTCTACATTTTTCAAACGTGCTGTTTTAATATATTTATAAAATTATTTAATTGGCCATTAGGAATATGAGAAAAAAACAAAAAGTCTTCTCTCAAGTGGATTATTTATTTAATTTTTTAAGCTGACGTTTCGATTCCTATCCGGAATCATTCTCAAAGCCTACAATTTGTGAAAAAAACACTTCATCATTACATGCACAAGTTATGCCCAATGGCCAATATAACCTATCGGATCAAATATATCTTTTATTCTTCTTCTTTTATAATATCATTGAAATGTAGTACTGGAATGTTATACTGAAAAACATTTTCATGCGATTCCATAACAGTCCAAGTGTCTTATTTGATTCAGAAAAGTTTATAATTAACAAATCGCTTTTGTTTAAAGCTGATAATTGTTCGAGTACTATAGGATTATTGCTTCTCCTTATCCTTTAGATAGTAATGTGTAAACTTCATTTTACAAAATTATAGCTTTTTCAGTAGTATTTGCACCTGTGATCAAATTATCTATATAAAAATTATTTAATAATATCTTGGCTGCTTCGGAAAATGAACCTTCTTCTAATTCTACTAATTCCTTTAAACATCGCATTGCTAATCATGGTGCTGATTTGGTGTCATAAATTATAGAATTGAATGAATACACTGGTTGAAGCGGATCATTTTTCGATAAAATTCACTGTAAATTTATTATAAAAGAAATTGCTAAAAAAAGTGAAATAACGACGAAAGAACTCAAAGAAATGGTGGAATCACTGCTAGGAATAACGAAGGAACAAAAACAAGCTTTTGAAGCGCTTATTATCTAATACGAAGATGTATTTCGGAAAATACCAGGCAGAATTCCGAGTTATGAGCATAAGCTGATAAAAAAAAGGATAAGCAATACTGTGCGCCGAATATACGATGTTAGAGCTCGACATCATACAACGATCGAACAGTAAATACACCTTTGAGGCCGGGAATAAAAGAAAACAGAGATGCAAGGGTGTGTTTAGATGCGTTTAGAGGACATTAAATGAAATTTTAGAAAACGATTATGAATGAATGGAACCAATCGATCTTCTCTTACAAAAATGTTACGATATCAAATATATGATCAGCCTAGATATGGTTCGTAGTTTTTGGCAAATACCCTTACATCCCGATTCTTATAAATATACCGCTTTTTTACATCAAGGTCGGATTCAAAGTTGTCCCGTTTGGCTTGAAAACCAGTTCAGCTAGACAGTTAGTACAGTTAGTTCGTGCATTAGAGCCAGTGTTTCGAGGCATCGAGGATCGGACAGTTCAATTCGTGGATGATGTACTCCAAATTTCGAAAACATTTGACCAGCACTTGAAATATCTTGAACAAACCTTACAAAAGAATCGCGAATTTAATTTAACATTAAATTTCAAAAAATCCAATTTCTTAGAAAAAAAATGTTCTTGTATATATATCAACCATGAAAGGAATTGAACCGGATGATAAAATAAAGGCAATTAGAGAAATGCCTTTATTGCAATTCAAATCATTGCCTACAAATATTCACAAGAATTAGTTCCAATTCTTGAACTACTACGAAACGGGATAAAACTTGAATGAATGCAGGAACGACTCGATGCATTTCAACTAACCAAGGACCTTTTCATCAGAGAACTGATATTGCAGTATCCGGATCCAAGGAAAGGATATAGTTTGAGCACGGATGCAAGTGATCACGCGTTGGGCGTAGTTCTATATCAAATAAACGACCATAGCCAACAAGAGGTGATTTCTTTTGCGAGTAGAACTCTAAAGGGACCAGAGCTATCTTACACAACAACGGAAAAGGAACTTTTAGCTATCGTTTGATCACTGAAAAAGTTGATAACATTTCTTTTTGGAAGAAAGATTAAGATCTACACGGATCATAAGGCCCTGACTTTCCTAAAAACGTGTCAACTGCAAAATAAAAGACTTACTCGATGGATCAAGATACGAATTAGCAAGGGATCTCTCCCTTGCTAACTGTGAAGGAGAATGGAAAATATATCTACCAGAAAGTATTATCAGAGATCTTACAGATGAAAGATATGAAATGTATGGTCACTTAGAAGCAGAAAAGTGCTTCAAAGTCTTAGATGAGAATTTTTACGCGCCAAAACTCGCTAAGAAAATAAGACAGCGAATCGCAAGCTGCGATACTTGTCAGAGATATAAAGTACCTAATCAGTTATACTATGGAGAAATGTATAATATTGTCCTAGAGGGACCTAATGAACTTTTATCGGTAGATTTCTATAGACCACTTCCAACAGCAAAGTTCGTTAGAAAATACATTATCGTAACAACATGTTCAGTAAATTTGTCAAATTATATTCCCTAAAGAAAGCTACGACGAAAGCGACACTAAACTCATTCATCAATGATTATTTCCCCAAATATGGAAAACGAAAACGTATCTTGTCTGATCTAGGAACGCAGTTTACTGCATTCCAATGGACTGAACAGTTGAATAATGAAAGCGCGAAGACAGTGTTTACGTCGATTCGGCATCCTCAAGCAAACCCAGTAGAGAGAGTTATTCAAGAATTGTCGCGTTACTTTCGGACATTCTTTCAGGATCGGCATACCAATTGGTTTGATTGGATAAATAAGACCGATGACTGTATTAATGAGGTGACTTATGATACAACCAGATTAACTCCCAAGGAAACTTGGACTCTGAGGAAATCGCACTTACCCCTTTCCATCATTCCTTTTCAACCGACTCCGGTTACATGGATATGCCGCTGTCCAAAGGTGGACACAAAAAATTGATATCTTGTCCTACGATGCACTCTTCGACTCAATTCATGAGATGAATTACTGGTCTCTGTGCATCATAGATATCAAAAAGAAAAAGATATCGTACCTGGATAACTTTATGAGACCCGAGAACTTCAAATGTCGGATCCTATTTCAATATTTAGCCCGAGAGCATCACTTGGACTTTTGAAACTGAGAAGAATATTACCCAACAAAACAACAATATAATAAATTAAATTAATTAATTTAATTTCAGTCATTAAAAGAAACAATGGTTGAAACAAGATGTTTTTCCTGTTTTTCTAAACAAGAGTTTTCAAAATTTTCTGAAATAAGACATTTTTCATTAATGTTTTGAAACAAGACAGTTTTCAATATGTTTCGAAACAAGATAGTTTTCAATGCGTTTTGAAACAAGACAGTTTTAAATGCGTTTTGAAATAAGATACTTTTCATTGATTGTTCGAAACAAGACGGTTTTCAACAATTTTTCGAAACAAGACGGTTCTGATTTTTAATCGAAATGAGACAGTCTTCATTGATGGATTGAAACAAGTTATTATTCGTAGGGACCGTCGATATGATCACCGCAATGTGACATACAGTGTGTATTCGCACTATTTTATAATATATTAGAGAATAGTGCGAAATACAGAAAACCGAATTGTTATCCTACATTAAATAACAAAATTTTTCATAAGTAAGATATCGGCATAGTAATGTTGGACCGTGGTTTTATTCACTATTACGCCAACGTTGATACGAGACTGATAGCCAACGTTTACAGTTAGTTTTAACTGACATTTGTATCGAAAATTATTACTTATTCATTTTTACAGTCAATTATAATTAACTTAGTGAAATAATCATATAATATTATAATTAAATTAAAAAATACTAATAAATAAGTAATTAAGTAATAAATAATAATAGATGAATTTTAATTTAAAAATACTTGATAATTTCATATACTAATAGTAAATGATACTAATGCTGACGAGAACTTCCACTCAAAATATTACAACAGAAATTCACATTTTTAAACTGAGAGTTTCTTAATTTTATATATAAAATGAACATGTATGCGTATATTAATGAATAAGTTATAATTTATGCGTATATTAATATATAAGTTATAATTATTAAGTTATAATATATATTATAATATTTAAATTAAACTATTCATCTTCATAAATAATATACAAAATTAATTATTAATTTATTAATATTTAATTTATTGTTTATTAAAATTAATTAATTATTACTATAAAAATTAGAAATTATTTTCATTGTTGAATATTGTCGCGAATATTTATATTTATCAAAACTTCGACTTACAACTAAGGCGCTAACCTTAAGTTGCAATTACTCGAGAGTGGACTGTATATCTAATTGTTCTTAAAAGTTTTAACGAATAACAGGCTTTGGATAAGGTTGTTCTGATATCAAAATTGAACTTTACATTTAAAACTGGTTTTATATAATACTAAACTGGTTTTATATAATACAAAATATCAGTTTGTTTTATTAAGAATTGACTTAAACAAAAAACATAAACAAAGTTCACCTGCAAATTGTTTTTAAAAATAATAAAATTAAACTGTAAAAATGTCTTAAAATAAACTGATGCAAACCACTAAATCGGAAATACTAATAAACTCTCTGGAAACTACTGTAAACAAAACTGTAACTGTTCATGTAGTCATGCATTGAAGAGTAAGGACTCGTGTGTAATGCTCTCTTGCGTGCGGACAGTAGGCTCTCTTGCGGAAGACTCGCGGGGAGTAAGCTCCATTTCCAAGAGATGTTGCCAGTGAGAAGGCTCACAGTCAAGTGAGAATGTAGGGACTGTGTGCGAGGGTCTCTCCTGCCGTCCGAATGAACTGCGCTTGAGCGAGATGTGGTGGGGGAGTCCTCTCGCTACAAGGCGTTCTCGCTCTCCGTGAACGAGACAGAGAAAGAATGAAAGAGAAAAGAAACGTCAAAGTTAAGTCCTCAAAATTACCGACGGAGGGTGAGCGATGCCAATATTTAACACTCATTAATATAAAACTAGGCATAATCAAGTTCTTAAAATAGTTGGTAAAATGTTGTATAACAACGTTGTGATGATTTAAAAAGGCCAAAGTAATAGGAGCTATTGAAATTCAAATGAATAACTGAAGGAATGGAGCAGTGGATAAGGCCACGGACTATCACGTTGGAGGCACGAGTTCAAATCTTCGAAAATCAACAATGCAACTTTATCTTCGAACTTAAATTAAAATTTAAAGTAAATAAATGTTTATTTATTTAATTTAAAAAAAAACAAAGTTGGCGTAAACTTGGCAAAACAATATTGAAACAATATTGACAAACAACACTGAAACAAGACTGGTTAACCAGCGTCATAACAACATTGCGAAAAAAGCGACTACCCATATTTCCATATGGGTATAGTGGCAAATATTTTTGACCAGTTGTTTCAGCCCAAGGTATCGCTAACATTGTACCAACAATTGCTGAATAAAACACTGCTTTGAGAGGGGCTGACAATGAAACTCCAGGCGGATGGCGTAATCAGGGGTATTGTTAGACGAAATAAGTAATTATTTATAAAAGCTAGTGTGAATGCGTTCTAGCGAGTCCATCTTGGCCAAGGCCCATACCAAAGGCGCATAAAGAAGCACAGATAAAGACAAGGAAGAAAGGAGTTTTTTGACTATTTCCAAATCAAAATGACCGATTCACCTAATAATTTGAATTGTCAGCTCCATCGCCTTTCTTTGTCATCGGCTGACATTTTGCAGACATTCTGCTAGAAGTTTCCTGATTGGTTAAATATAATTCCGAGGTACTTATAATTCTTCGTGGACTCCAATGGCTCGCTGCCGAGATAAAACCTAGAGACTTTTTTCGACAATTTGGCAAGCAGCAATATATCATGCGCGTGGTTGATAGCGATGCCAGTACAATCGTCATTGCGCAGAGCTATTTCCACATCATTAAGAAACAAAGCATTTAGGAAAGGGCTCAATGTTTCGCTCTGTAAAACTCCTCTTTCGACCGCATTTGGTAGCGAGTACCAATTGCGTTTTGTCTCCGAACTCTGATTTGCGCATGCTTGTGCAGGTCTTTCCCAAGAAAAACAACAATTCTCAAGAATTTTGCACTAACGCTTATGTGTGAGAGCTTGTCGCGGAGTAACGCGTGGTTCACAAAATGAAAGACTTTGCTAAAATCAATAAATAAGACAAAAACTTTACAAGAAGGACGCTTACTGAGTTGGATTTGTATCATAGAATTCAAGGAAAAAATATTATCCATACAGCTCCTGTTTCTGCGAAAACTACACTGAAACTCGTCCAAAACTCGGCCCAGACCTGCAATCCATCCGTCATTATCTGAGTAAAAAATTTTACAATACAATTTATCAGTGCAATTTATCCGTATTTTGCAGGGTTTAGTAGATCACCTTTCTTATGTAGCATCGCGACCATAACGTCCATACCCCAAGATCTGGAGACTTTTTCCCATTGTGAGATATTATTAAAAAGGTTCACAATATATAGAAGCCAATTTTGCTGTCACGAAAGAACTCAAAGGATAATCCATCGCAACACGGAGCTTTATATTTTTTATATTTCGCGAGGTTTTTGCAGAGTACCACAAGGTGATGTCTGCATCGAGAATCGGATTAGTTGTGTTGCGTATTTGTAATGACAAGTTAACATGACAAGAAAATAAATCTGTGAGATAAGTGTTCCACGTGTCAGAGCATATAAAGTTTTTCTTCCTGGTCTTGATGGTGAAATTGTTTAGTAATTTCCAGAATTCATCTGCGGACCTGGCTGAAGTGAGGTCGTTGACAATATCACGAAAAATAGCATTTGCGTTTATTTCTTCTCGCAGCATTATAATATTTTTAACATAGCGCAGGTTTAGTCGTCAATTTAGGGATTGCGATCTTGAGGTTTTTTTGCATATCGGGACGGAAAACAGAGATCAGCTTCAGCGGCGGCGCGTTGAATTGTATGAATTAGGATATCGTTTGAAGTGTCTGCGTTACAGCATGGAGTAGAAATCGTACCATCATTCTCAATTATGTCATGAAAATTTAATGACGCATTATCATTCCATTTATAACGTAAAACTAAATTTTGAGATCAATGTTCTAAGAGAATGGGTTCGAACGGGACACAGGCCAAGTCCTGACAATACTTGGTAGCCAAGGAGTCAGTCCATATCAAATCGACTGCACTCTGACCCTGGCTACCCTCAAATGTGAACCCGTCAGGCGAGTTACTAGTTGTTCTACCGTTCAAGGCAAAAAGTGCGCGATTTTCCATGGATTCACAAAGTATCAATCCTCTCTGGTTTTTGAAAGTATCTATACTTATTCTTTCAGAAGAAATATAAGGCGAGATATAATAATCATCGTTATATACTGGTTCAAGTTTGCAATTCGCAGTCTCGCTCCACAGATTCCTCAGTTCGCTCATGTTGACAATGCCGTGGACGTCCCAGAAAATGAATTTAGTCCTTACATTCGGCGACGTGTGAGCGCCAAGCCCAGCAGAATAAGATCTATCGGCGGGGGGAGGACTCTCCAGTGACAGTCACTGCGAAGCCGTATCCCGATGATCCATGGAAGAATCGTTGATTTTCATACATTTACGGATATCGTCGGTCTTGTGGAGATCATTAGATTTATCCAACGAGCGCCTTGAGCGATGACGAGAATCGGCCTGTCGAGGTGTTGCAGACAGGGCCCTTGTTCTTTGAGGGAGAGGTGAAGCTTTAACATGCGTAGCATAGGTGTCAGTAGCTGGCGCGACCAGGGGAGGGGCTCTCAGGAGCGTTTCGGGTGCGTCTCCCACTCTAGCCGTCGAGACATTGATAGGAGATCTCGACTAGACAGCGCTTTGATTTCAGCTGACGAGTATAAACGGCCGTCGAGTAGAATCATGGGACCTCTCATTTACAATTTATGGCCCATTTTTTCAGTTTTGGGAAAAATCAAGTAGGGTTTTTCTAATAAGCCTCTCCTCTCGAGAATAATCATCAGAGATCGATGGAGATCGATTTTAAATAATAATAGTGTTATTGAATTACAAATAAAATTATTGTTTTTCCACTTATTTTTTAAATTTTCTACAGATATTTAAACTTTATTCATTGTGAAATTTTAGCATATATACAGGGTATCCCAAAACAGGAATGCCAAACTTTGGGAATATGTTTTATGTCAAAAAATAAGAGGAAAATGCCTTATGACATTTTTTTTGGACGCGCTTTTTCCGAGATACGATTAATTCAATTAATCTTAATTTTAATTATTGTAGAATTGTATGCAGACGACTAAACATTTTATTAGTATAATTTGGTGGATTAGTTAGAAAAAAAAATGAATTTTACTAATGCTGATTATTGTGAAATGTTGTTAATTTATGGAGAGTGTAGAAGTGCCAATGCTACCGCTAGGCTCTGGAGTGAACGTTTTCCGCAAAAAGAACACATTTCTAAGAATGCAATATTAAATTTGAATCATCGGGTGCGAAACAAAGGTGTGATAATGCCAATAAACCGAGGCGGAAGGCCCGGTAGTGCTAGAAATTTACGATATGAAGAAAATGTTCTTAATAGTATTGAAAATGATCCTTTTTTAAGTGTTCGACAACGTGCTGCTACTTTAAACGTATCAAAATCAACCGTACGTCGAATTTTACAAGATAACAATTTCTACCCCTATCGTTACCACAAAGTGCAAAATTTACGTCCTGGAGATGATGAACACAGATCATAGTTTTGTCAATGGCTGACTGAAAAACACGAAGCGGATAATACTTTTGTTAAGAATATCTTATTTTCGGGTTAGTTTCATTTTACAAATGAAGGGTATTTCAATCCACATAATTCGCGTCATTGGGCCATTGAAAAGCCGTTTGTTACAAGAACGCAAAATTTTCAAAACAAATTTGGAATCAATTTGCGGGCTGGTGCTTTTGGAGATTCTTTAGTTACTATAAATTATTTTTTTGGTAAAGGTGAAATATGTTACCCCCCCCCCTAAGGGGGGGTCATGATAGGTCATTTTTAAAGGATTTTTTATGCTGATCACATATCTGCAAAAACATTTTGTCGGTCGATTAAACTGACCGAGTTATTTGCAAAAATCTATGTCTATGAAAACATGCATATTTATACCCCAAAAACATGCTTTTACGTATGTGATATATATATTTTATTA
>JABFPJ010005336.1:0-12336 GCA_022817425.1 Gryon sp. ZL-2020
TTAAGCATTACTGAGAAAAAAGCGTTTGAAAATGTCTATTTTTTAAAAAATTTAAAAATTCAAAAATTCGTAACTTTCTTAATATTGGATTAAATAAAAAATAAAAAAATACGTGTTTAATATTTTTTCATGTAGAATCATAAAAAAATATATAAAAAAAATATAATTTTCGAATGAAAATCTGACGAAGAATGCCCCATATATAGTTACAAGCCACCTCCGAAGCTTAGAAAACGGGAAATTACTTTTTTTTTAACTACATTTTAGATACTGATGTAAATTAGTACATATTACGTTTAAATTAATAATTTTTCTATTATAAACTGGTGCCGGAATACTGTCTGAAAAGAGCAAAAATACTTTTAGCAAAGTATTTATATAATTTGTTTGCTGTATCTAACACAAAAATTCGAGTATATGATTTATAAAATATTAAATAACTTCTACTTTAAGACTTTATAATTCTACCAATTTTTATCAGAATACAACTCTATTTTTTTTCAATTGTATGAAAAAGTGTCCACTATGAAATGTCTAAAAAAATGTTTTGAATTTTATTGTTTTTTAAAAAAAATTTTTTAAAAATCTAATCAATAATATTTAACAATCAAAACAATAAATTTTTGCACAATTCGAACGCTCATACGAGAAAAGTTTGTCATAAATTATTATTTTTACATATATATTCAAGGAAAATTGCATTTTGAACAAAATAAAAAAAAATAGTGTTGCAATTTGATGGTTTTTCAGCAAAATAACAGCATTTTGCAAAAAATGACAATTTTGTATTATCATCGTTATAGTAATGGCAATTTCTATCGAATTGTTGCATTATTTGTATGGTTAAGGTGATAGATCATTCATGTAGATGACTGAGATATCACCTTAAGAAACTTATGAAAAACAGTTTTGATCGCAGATTCATTTTTCATATGAATTTAATTTTGTGAAAATAATAACTTCATGTTTGGCGTTAATAAAAGTACAATTTCAAAAGTTTGTCTGTAAACAAATTTTTTTTAAATATAATATCAGTTTCTTCGTTTTTTGTTTACCCAAAACATAACTATTTCAAAGGAAAATAAAAAAAAGTTGTCAAAAAGAGGATTTTTTAAAAATATGCAAGTTTTTTAAAATATATTAAAATTATGATTCGATAAATCTGTGTAATTTTGTATCTTAAGGATATACTATTATATCGACATAGTCGGTAAAATAGTCGTTTTTTAATAGATTTTTATTGTCCGTGTATACATTTTATGTTACATCATGGAAAACTCATAAACAAATGATTTGATTTATTTTTAATTTACTTAAAAAAAGTTTTTCTTTTTATCATTAAAAAGTATTTTGATTTTATCATTTTTTATTTATTATTATTAAAATATAAAATTGATCACTAAAGTTAAGTAAAATTTTTGTTTATGCTATTACCAATTCACTAAAACAAAATATAAAGTCTAGTTCTTGTAAAATCAAAGTATATAACGATTACATACGAGCGTGATCGGCAGTTAAGAATCGTGTGTAATGTTTTTGTCTTTGGTTGGCATGAATGAATTAGCGGTTCATATAAACAAAGTGGTAAATTAAATACTTTTTATTGTGTTAGATTCGTGGTAAGCTCATTTTTATTTCTCTTATAATGTATTATGTCTGAAGTGAGTATTTGTATTACATGTTAATTTCTTCACACATGGAAATTTGTTTATATAAAATCGTTTGAAAAAAATCTCACTCCACATTCCTCTACAATACAATTTTTTACTGAGTTTTTTAATGGGTGATGCAATAACGTTTATAAACAAGTGCACAGGAGATTTTGGGAATTAGCCTTATGTGGAAAGGGGTAGCTAAACAATAATTGTTATTTATTATATTTAAAACGATAAGACGTTTTGTGATTATTAATATCTAGTTTCCTTAAATATGTCCCATTATAACTTAGTTTAAACTCTAATGGCTTCACGTGTTTGACTATTATACGTTTAAAAATCTACTTTTGGAAATAAAAGTATGTAGCGGTAATGTCACAAAATATCGTAAGTTATATGTTTTTGAGTTATATTTTTAAGTTATATTTACAATTTGAGTTACATAGATGTATAATTTATGAGTTTTTCGAAGAAGTTCTATTATAAAATGTTTTAAGAATTTTTTAAGAATTTAAAGGTTCTTGAACATGTTTTTTATGAGTTTTCTTAGGGAGTGATTAGGGTTTCTTTATGTGTCATTTGGAAAATATTAAAAAGAGAGCTCAATTTTTTAATCTTGTGAAGTTTAGCGTAACAAGTACAAAAATATAAAAAAACATTTTTTGAAACAACAATTTTGTACGAGATAATTAAACTAACATGCTTTATTAACCAATTTCATGTAATATTCATAAAAAT
The DNA here is from genome assembly GCA_022817425.1 of Gryon sp. ZL-2020. NCBI lineage: Eukaryota > Metazoa > Arthropoda > Insecta > Hymenoptera > Scelionidae > Gryon > Gryon sp. ZL-2020. The sequence continues at coordinate 2,394 of JABFPJ010005336.1, forward strand.
ATTAAACAAATATGTCTCAATAGTGTAATACATAGATTATTTCTTATTATAATAGATACATATTATTTTTAATTAATTCTGCTAACTTTAATTTCTATTTTTAATTAATTAAACTGCTAATAACAGCTAATTTTTACCCTCGGTAATTTTATACATTCTAATTTTTTGAATTCTCATAATTGATTCTCTAAATCTTCTTTTATAAAATTAATAATTTTTTTCAGTCTCAAGAGTCAACTAGCAGTCAACCAAAGGAAATGAGGTATAGTCTTACAAATTTATTTATTGTCATTGAGAGGACAGTCGTATACCAAAGCAGTGCTGCAATAATTGCGAATGCGATATTGCAAGACGTAGGCCTGATTTCCTCAAAAAACACCTTGCTTGTTATTGGGAAATAAAAAATTGTTCGTGAACAAAAAAGATTTCACAAGACATTGGAAAGCATTGTGGATATCAGTAATGGTTTGTTAGGCTTATACTTCGATGGAAGAAAAGACATTACCATAGATTCAGTACAGAAAGGAGTTAAATATTTCAGAAAAGAAATTAGGGAGAAGCATGTTACTTTAATTAGAGAACCTGGTGAAGTGTACCTAAGGCATGTAACACCTTCATCTGGCAAAGCAGTAAATTTACTAAACACGATTTTGAAATCAAAATCGTCAAAACTAGGTAAATGAATGGTTATTTTTAGATTTTTTAAAAATGGTTTTTTAATAAATTCTAGTAATGTTTTTTAAATATATTGTGGCAGCTTTTTAATCTTTTATAATTTCCTTATGAATAAATAACAGAAAATAATTGTACTTAAACGTTCATCAAACTTATTTTCACTTTTTTCAGTGGATATATGATGTGATGGAAGAACCGTTAATACTGGCAATATCGATGGAGTTACAACGCTTCTTGAAAACCAGTTAGACAGACCTCTACAATGGTTTCTTTGTCAGATTCACGGTAATCATTTAATTTTAAGGAATCTGTTCGAACATTACAATGGCAGAAAGACGGGTCCCAAAACTTTGTCTGGCCCCATAAGCAAGTCGTTAGAGAATTGCGAAAATTAATCAATAGTAGAGTTTGACACTGTAAAGTTAGACGATTTATTTCCCGAAGTAGATATTAAAAGCCTAAGTAAGGATCAACAATATATGTTAGAAATAGCCAGAACAATTAGTAGTGGCACTGTAAATGTAGATTTAGCGAACAAAAATCCAGGCCCCATTTGCCACTCCAGATGGCTCACCACAGCAAATAGACTGTTAAGTTATATGTGAATTTAAAAAGACCAACGAAAAATTTGAAGGACCTAGTGCAATTGATAATGAAAGTCTATATACCACTATAGTTTTCAATAAGGAAAAATCCTCGATGTTATTATGGTCCTGAGCATTTATTTAAAACTATACAACTGTCAAGATGTCTTGAACAAGAAGTTCGATCGGTTATCAACCCCGATATTCAACGAAATGCCTATTTCTCGCATCCTGAAAACATTCCTTTGGCAATGCTTGTTGATGATCGATTGGGAATAGGAATTGCAGCGCTGAAAAAAATTTTGGACTGCAGGAAAACAGTAAATACCACATGTCACACTTTTCAAATTCCTGAACTCAATTTTGAAGCCAAAGACTACTCAGAGATTATACACTGGAGAGAAATATCAGAGCCGCCAATTACTCGCAGTATTCCAGAAGATGAACTAAGTCGAATTATAATTGAAGATTACATAGATCTACGAAAAAAACTTCAGTACCCCTGTCATGCTCAAGCCGTTGAGAGGCGTGTTTAAATTGTGACCCAGGTATCTCAACAGGTTTGCGGATATGTAAGTAGACCGGAAAAAAATATTAAGTAATTTACGTTTCCGAAAAACAATGCCATCTTTTGAAACAAAGAAGGATTACGTTTCCTTTGATGAATAATTATTTCTTGCATTATATTTTCATTATACTTTTTTTTCAAATATATACTTACTTTTTATTAATTCTATACTTGTATTATAATAATATATTTTCTTAAACAAAAAGGTATTTATTATTAAATTTTTTCTTTGTACTTATAGTCATAGACAATAGTATTTTTTGCACCAAAGGAAATGAAAATTTTATTTTCTCGAGCAAAGTTTACAACCGAGGCAAGGCCGATGGGTGTAATTGCTCGAGTTTTCCATGGTATGAACGATATCTTACGCCCCAAGGAAGCAGTAAGTGCAGTTTTCAAGAAAATGTTTCAGGGCGATAAACTGCAATTATTACCCCGCGGCATGTGAAATTACTTTTAAACAATATTCGATATGCAAAATGCAGTTATTTTGCTGAAAAACCATCAAATTGCAACATTATTTTTTTTATTTTGTCCAAAATGCAATTTTCCTTGAATATATATGTAAAAATAATAATTTATGACAAACTTTTCTCGTATGAGCGTTCGAATTGTGCAAAAATTTATTGTTTTGATTCTTTAATATTATTGATTAGATTGTAAAAAATTTTTTTTTTGAAAAACAATAAAATTCAAAATGTTTTTTAAGGCATTTCACAGTGGACACTTTTTCATACAATTGAAAAAAAAATAGAGTTGTATTCTGACAAAAATTGGTAGAATTATAAAGTCTTAAAGTAGAAATTATTTAATATTTTATAAATCATATACTCGAATTTTTGTTTTAGATACAGAAAACAAATTATATAAATACTTTGCTAAAAGTATTTTTGCTCTTTTGAGACAGTATTCGGGCACCAGTTTATGATAGAAAAATTATTAGTTTAAACGTAATATGTAATAATTTACATCAGTATCTAAAATGTAGTTAAAAAACACGTAATTTTCCGGCTTTCTAAGCTTCGGAGGTAGCTTGTAACTATATATACATGTTGTTTTGACTATGACATTCTTTTTTTGGCATGAAAAACTACCATTTTTTCAGCCAGCCAGCAATTAAAAAAATTGTCGGACCACCCTAATCTAACTAATATATAATATATAACTAATCTAAATAAAATTTAACTAATATATATAAATATGAAAGTATGTTTGTTTGTTCGAGCATCACGCAAAATCCACCGAACGGTTGTAAGGTGGTTGTCAGGCGGTTGTCAGGCGGTTGTCAGGTGGTCGTCAGGAGATTGTCAGGGGATTGTCAGGGGATTATCAGGGGATTGTCAGGGGATTGTCAGGGGATTGTCAGGGGATTGTCAGGGGATTGTCAGGGACTTGTCAGGCGGTTGTCAGGGGGTTGTCAGGAGGTTAACCTCCTCTGACGTCAGGGGGTTGTCAGGGGTCGTCAGAAGATTATCAGGAGATTTCTCGGGGGTTTTCTGGAAGTATTCAGGAAGTTTTTAGGAACTTTTTAAGAAGTTTTCAGGAAATGGTTTGGAGTTTGTTGTCGAGGTTGTGCACAAAGGTTCTCAAGAGGTTCTTATGAAATATTAAAAATAAGGTCAAATATGGTTTAATTAAGGCCAAATACGGTCCCAATTAGGGACTTATTTGGCTTGACATATTTGTCAAGCCTTTTTTTTATTTCAAGTATCCTTATTAAGGTCAAATATGGTCACAAAAAGGTCAAATATAGCTCCAGTAAAGCCAAATATGTTTCCAATAAGGCATTCTGATTATCGAATCCGGCTGTTACACTTATGTCACGTTAGGCATTGATATGGCCTGACCGAAATTTCGTATAATGGTATGCAACTGCAAAACCCAATCAAAGCAAAGTTTAACCACGTCATGGTTAACGTGGATTGTCCCACCGGGCGCTGACCAGGTAACCAGGCCGTAGTCATACCTTGATTCTTGCTTCGTTATACACGTTTTTTGTCCAAAACTGAAAATATGAGAATGGCCTATTAGAGCATTTTTTGGCCTTCATAGGAAATCCTTTTATCGAATCAAGCTTTAAAAAGAAGTCCATGGGAGTAAGATCTGGAGACCTAGCTGGCCATTAAATTGTTCCTCTTGTGTTTTAATGATTGCAAACACTGAGACCAAAATGCGGTGTTGCTCCGTTTTGCTGAAACCATGTTTGGGCGAAATTTTCTCCAGCAATTTCGTATTTTCGATTCGTACTTTTCAGCATTAAGATTACCATCAATAAAAAATGGCCCTATTAACTGATTGTTCAAAATTCCTGCCCAAACATTTAATTTTTGCAAATATTGAGTTTTCTCTCTCTCTCTCTCATCCAAAAAGTATTTGTATCCGACCAATATCTGCAGTTGTATCGATTGCAATTGCCACTAAGCTGAAAAGTAGCTTCGTCAGAAAAAACAATGTTGAATGGTAGATCAGGATCAGTATCAATTCTGTCCATCATATTCTCACACAATTCCGTCCGACAATCAGAATCATCATCATTTAACTCATGAACTAATGTCATTTAGTAAGGATGAAATTTAATTTTTTTCAAAATATTGTGAACTGACGTTCGGCTCATTTCATGCTCTTGTGCAGCTTTACGGGTACTGTAGTGTGGATCTTCAATGAAGGCCAGTAAAATGTCGAGGGATTTATCGTCTCCTGTTGACGTACTTGGTCTTCCTGATCTGTCTCGATTCTTAACACTACCTGTTTCTTCAAACCGTTTAACTTTTCTTTCGACTGATGAATTTGAAACCTGGTTTCCTTCGTTCCTGAATGTTTCATTAAAAAGATCTTTTACCTCTGCATAAGATCTTTTTAAATGACCCCAGCTTCTCATTATCAATAGGGTTATTCTGTGCTGTTCACTAAGGCGATCCATCGTAGCAATCCTTTTCTATGAAAACGTTGACCAATGATAATTCTAATGCAGTTCAATTAGAGTAAAATGTTTTCATTTTCTTTTTCAGAGTCCAAATCTGCTAAATATTGAAGATGTCGTTCGAGATTCACATTTTTCCCCGCCCCCACCCCCGGGGGTGGGGGTGGGGGGTCGAATTAAGTACCGTTTCGAAAAATTTTCGATATGTGTTTTTTCGTTTTTTCGATTCGTTCGGAATTTCTCGAGATATTTGAGCGGTTTCATATTTTTCTTCCGGATTCATGAAAAAAAAAAATTTTTACGATTACAGCGAAATCTATCGTGAATCAGAAAAAATATTCGATACGTGTTTTTTCTTTTCCTCGTTTGACGTGTATTTTTCGAAATATTTGACCGTCCCGGAACTTTTCTGACACCCTGTATAGAAGTACCCAGTCTTCCATACTGTGTACTTCTAGTGTAGTATAGTGTAGAGTAGATTTCAGATATCTGAATACTAATGCGATGTTTGAAACAAGGAACTTAGACTTATCTCAGAATAAAAGTCCTTAAAGTGAATCGCATTCATGTATCATAGATATTCGTAACTGTAAAAATAGAATTGCCGTAGACAATTGCAGAAATATAATATTTATTTACAATATGGCATTTGCAATATTATCCGCAGATATATTTTATGTAAATTATATATATGGCAGACATTAGGTAAAAAATATATATAATAAATATTGGAAAGGAGAATTATAAATGTGGCTGACGTTTTTGTGGCTGAAACGAAGTTTCTGACGTCAAAATATCGAATTTCTGAAATAACAAAAAACAATAAAAAAAAGCATAATTAAAATGCAAAACTCAATAAATACACTTAATTACCAACATTTCAACGAATTAGATCAGGAGAAATAAAAAAAAACCGAATTTTAGTCATACATTGATAATATGATCTTAGCTCAAATTTTCAAATCAATTTGACCGGCTAATTCACATTTCGGAGTGATGAGCGTTTGGAGAATTATTAAAAAATACTTAAAACAATAACTCAGAATTGACAATTTCAAAATTAAAAGGTGGAAAACCAAAAACGAGTACATTACGTGTAAAATCGCGATTTTGCATATAATGCCGACATCTTAACTATGTTGCACCATTTTTGTTCTTGTTTTGAACATTCAGGCATATTTTTCGAAATGTTCTTGATGAGCTTTTGAGAAGACGTTAAGAACATTTCGAAAAACATTCCTGAATGTTCAAGTCAATTTATAATGCTTAATGAAAAGATTTAAATAAACCATTTCTATTGTAATATGTAATGGAATATGTTTAATTTACGATTACTTTTTTAACATGTAATGGAACATATTTCATTAACTATTACTTTTATAACGTGTAATGGGAAGTTTTTCATTAACCAATATATTAGTAATGTGTAATGAAAACTTTGTCGTTAACCATTACTTTTCTCATAATTAATGAAACGTTTTCCATTAATTTATAATGCGTAATGAAAATTTTTTGATAAACTATTACTTTTGTAATATGTAAAGGAATATAATTAATTAACGATCACTTTTTTAACACTTAATGAAATATATTTCATTAACCATTACTTTTCTAATAATTAATAAAACTTTTATCATTAACCATTAATTTGTAATGCATAATGAAAAGTTTTTGATGAACTATTACTTTTGTAATATGTAATGGAATATATTTCATTAACTATTACTTGTGTAGTACTTAATGAAAAGGTTTTCATTAACCATTACTTTTATAACGTATAATGAGAAGTTTATCATTAATCGATACATATGTAATGTGTAATTGAATCTTTGTAATTAACCATTACTTTTCTAATGATTAATGGAACTTTTTTCATTAACCATTAATTTGTAATGCATGATAAAAAGTTTTTGATAAACTATTATTTTTGTAATATGTAATCGAATATATTTCATTAACCATTACTTGTGTAGTACCTAATGAAAAGGTTTTCATTAACCATTACTTTTATAACGTGTAATGATTAGTTTTTCATTAACCATTACATTTGTAATGTGTAATGAAAAGTTTCTTATTACTTATTATGTCGTAATTGTAATGCAATTTGTAATAATTATTGAAATGTAATGAACGCTGCCCATCCCTGGTCTTATGTCACCAGTAGTTCCCCAATAATCCCCAGTACTTCCAAGAATTCGCCAGTATTCTCATGGGGCAATGATGAAGCATTGATGGGGCACTCATGGAAAATGGATGAGGCTATATTGGGGTATTGATGGGACACTCATGGGGTATTGGTGGGGCAATCATGGGGCATTGATGGAGCACTCATGGGGCATTGATGGGGCATTGATGGGGCACTCAGGGGGTACTTATGGGGCATTGATGGAGCACTCAGGGGGTATTCATGGGGAATTTTTGGAATACTTTCAGGCACTTTTGGTGTCTCACTCTTGAGACATCAAAAGTGCTCCGATAATGGGCATTATCAGGGCATGATTTCGATTCTACCATTGGAGTCGCCAGTTGTCTTTTTATATTTCTCAGTAATCCCAACCAGAAGTCAGTACATGATAGTAATTTTATGGGCACTAATGCGTCATGTCTTACGAGAAAGTAAGATATGAATAAGTTTTACGACGAATGGAGCACTTTCGGGGCACAAATGGGACAATTTCGTGCATCGCTTCTAGGCGTGGATCTAAATTTATCGCCAGTACTCTCTTGGGGGCATTCATGGGGCACATATGGAATACTTTCGGGAGGCACTTTTGATTCCTCATGAATGAGGCATTAGAAGTGAATCGATAATGGGCTTTTTCGGGGCACGATTTCGATACATATCATTTGGGTCACACATGTGGTATTGATAGGGCTTCGATGGGGTACTTCCTGGGGCACTGGAGCTATTATTTGGGGCATTAATGCGGCATTGATGAGGCATTGATGGGGTGTTGATGGGACACTTATGGGGCACTCATGGGGCACTTTTTGAACACTTGTGAAGCACTTTTGGAGGGGGGCACTTTTGATGCTTCAAGAGTGAGGCTTCAAAAGTGCCCCGATAATGGGGACTATCAATTGTGACAATATTGGGGTTCGATTGAGGATGCTTCTACTAGATGTGGATTTTGGCGTTATAACATTATCGATGTTGGATAATAATGGTAATATTGGTAATAACGACAGTCAGACATCAGTATCAATAGGTATCAGTAATTAGTATCATTGGTATCAGTTACTTAAAGGATTATTTAATTAGTAGATTATTAAACAGACTGTTAATATATTACTGTGGTACATTTGGGTCACAATCGGTACTTCCGTACCGATTGTGACCGCACAGACCACTTATGGGACAATTTCGGGAATGGCATCTGGGCGTGATTCTCAGTGCCCCATCAGAACTTTCATGGGGCACTCATGTGAAATTGATGGGGCTGTAATAGGGCATTGATGGTGCAATCATGAAGCATTCATGGGGCATTCATGAGACACTCATGGGGTACTCATGGGGTGCTCATGGGGCATTCACGGGGTACTCATGGGTCACTCATGGTGCATTGATGAAACACTTATGAAGCACTTTCAAGGTACTATCATTATCAGTTCGGGAGAGCATTATTATTGCCCCTAATCGGGCTCCATCGGGGTAATTACTTTGGGGCCACTTTCAGGACATTCACTACTAGGCGTAGCTTTCAATAGTATATCATTATCATTGGTACTAATGGAGGTAGTTTGTCCAGCGCACTTCTAGTAACGCATAGTCTTCTAGTAATTCCAACTACCCGCTAATAGTTGTCACTAGTTCTGAATCGCTCTGAGTCGTCATCTGTCAGGCAGTAGTTCCAGTAATCTAAAGTAGTCGTCAGCGATTTATATCGCCAATAGTGGTCTCGCGTACTATTATGATACTGGGGCATGTTACAAATGAAATGCGATGGTGCAGTTTCGGATCACTGATTTTGCACTGATGGGGCACTGATGGGACATTATGAGGCTCATCAGGGTACTGATGGGGCATTTTCCACATACTAACCGGTCACGTCCTTCTGGGCATATCTCTCAATGTTATATAAGATAATTTTATTTATTTATTTTATTCCAAATAATTGCGACTCTGATTACATTAATTTGGCTAATAATTATATAATAGCATACTTAAAAAAACATACTGGTGTGGCACCAATAGGGTACTGCAGCCAACTAGTTCCAAACCATTGACACACTAATGGCCAACCAGTGCCTCACATTCACACATTAAACTAGTGGGGCCCAAGTGCCCCTTAGTTCCCCACTAGACCCCACTAGAGCCCCGACTAGTGCCCCACTAATGCTCCAACAGTGCCGCAATTCACATTGCATAGTTATATTTCCTTACGCGTCGGGCACAAGTGCCCCCCTAGTGTCCCCCGAGTGCCCAACTAGTGCCCCACTAGTGTCCCTCTAGTGCCCCACTAGAGCCCCACTAGAGCCCCACTAGAGCCCCACAAGTATCTTACTAGTGTCTTACTAATGCCTTAGAAGTGCCCTAGAAGTGCCCCACAAGTGCCACACAGGTGCCCCACTAGTGTTCCACGAGTGCCCCACTAGTACCCCACTGGAGCCCCACAAGTGTCCCACTAGTGCTCTAATAGTACCCCAAATTCACATTGCATTAGTTTCCTTAATCGTCGGGCATAAGTGCCCCACAAGTGTTCCACTAGTCCCACCTAGCGACCCACTGGTGCCCCACAAGTGACCCACAAGTGACCCACAAGTGTTCCGCAAGTGTTCTACTATTATTTCACTAGAGTTCCACTAGTGTTCGACTAGTGTTCCACAAGTGCCCCATTATTGTTCCACGAGTGCCCCAGAAGTGTTCCACTAGTCCCACATAGCGACTTACTGGTGCCCCCCTGGTGCCCCACTAGTGCCCCACTAGTCCCACATAGTGACCCACTGGTGCCCCCCTCCAGTATAATTATTTAACTACGATTAAACCGATTATCCAGTCAAACTGTTTTTCGCAACCACAGATAACTAATGGGTCCCAAGTGTCCCAATAGTGGCTGACCGTCACCCACCTAGTGACCCTTTGGTGTTCCACCAGTGCCCCACATGTGCCCCACATGTGCTCCACATGTGCTCCACATGTGCCCCAGATGTGCCCAACAAGTGCCCCACTAGTTCTCCACAAGAGCCACACAAGTG
>JABFPJ010005337.1:0-12333 GCA_022817425.1 Gryon sp. ZL-2020
AGATAGTGAGCATATGGGAAGTTAATTAGAACCTTATGGGAAGTTATTGGGACGATGGTTGAATCCAATGAGCTTATAATCAATGTATTGACAGTTTTTCGAATGCATATGAGACCGTAATATAAATAAATGATAAATACAGAATTTATAATATAATAATACATTGTGTTATAATTTAAAAAATAAACTGATATAAAAAATAAAAATTCACACAGATAGAACTGTGTTGCGAAAATAGTATTAAAAGTGATTATACTTTTTTTCATACTCATTTGTTTTACTGTTACAGTATAAAATCAAACATTTAACGTATAATAATATTATTGACAAATGAGTTTACATTTCGTACAATTATAAATATAATGCTTTGCTTTAATAGCACGGTGTGTGTACACATATAGCCCCCACTCCGCAGCACAATATTTGTAAAAGGCTCCGTACTAAAACAGTATAGAATCTCTTACAAATGAGATATAGTCCACGCACCTTTGTGTGACGTAGAAATATATGTGATTAAAATCATATAATGCATAATATAAATAATGTGCAAGTATATATAATTCATTTATAATTTAATAAATAAACAATTAAATAAATTTTATATAAAATAATAGAATTCGCATTAAAAATATAAGTGTTAATAATTATATTTAATTTTAAATACATAGAAATTAATTAATTTAAATAATCAAAATAAAGGAAATGAAAAAAATACGGTAGGTTCTTAACAATAATTGATCAAGAAAGGTAATGTCTTTTATAGTAATTATTTTGAAAAAGTTGAATTTTACGCAATAATCTTGCATAAAGTCATGATGAATACATTTAAAAAAATTTAATTCAACTTCAATTTCTTACGTATTTTTTTAATTTATCAATTAAAATTTAATTAATATAAAATGTAATGGAAAGTAAAGGAAGAGGAAAAAGTAAAACGAAATGTACATTGTTTATCAATATAAAGAAAGATAACAAAATGCTTCTTTCCTCTTTTATGGCCTGTGAAAAATTGCAGTGTCACTTAACCTTCAAAAACACATGTGGTAAACTTATGCCTGATAGCAGGTGACGTATTTCGCGCATGTCATATACGATATTTATCGATACTCATTGCTGCATGAAAGGGGCGTGACTTAAATCTCGATTTGTAAGGGTTTTCATACTATAACGGTATAGAAGTCTTTACTAATGCGGTACAACTGTTTATGCACTATTTTTCTGCAAATGTCTTTCATTTATAGCAATATATAAATACTAATAATGTTCATAATTTTTAATGTTTTACTATAATGGGATATTTTGCTATAATAATATATATTTATATTATATTTATATAAAAATTGTACCACTTTTGTGACAACATATTTGCATTATTAAAGCAAAAAATTGTTATACTTCATTCGCAACACAGTTCTATCTGTGCAGGAAAACTGAAAAGTATAGGCCAAGTACAAAAAAATTTGAAAAATCAAAAATAATGACGTCTAAAACATATTCAACTTTCTCAATTCAAATATTTAATCTTAAGTGAAATCTTATTTTAATTCAAACTTTATTTAAGCAAAATTGGAAAACAATCATTAAAAATAGAAAAAATGAAAAACATATTAGTATAACTAATCGCTTAAATTTTTTTCAATATAAGGTATTGATATCAATAAATATGGTCAAGTACATTCGCTAATTTTATTTGAAAAATCTGCAACTTGGGGAGTGAATCTACAATAAAATCTAATTTAATAACTAGCATGGTTAAGTACATTAGCTAGCTTTAGACCTTAAGATAATAGAAAACTAAACTCCAAAATTATGAAACTAAAACCTAACAAAAAAACAAAGAAATATAAACATGCAAAAATAAGGTTTTGTTAGTTTCGTTAGTTTTGTTAATCTTGTTAATCTTGCTAGTTATACAGTTATACATACTTCTTAGTTTCATTAGTTCTGATACTTTCGTTAGTTCCGATGCAAAATAAAAAACTTGGCGCGAACCATATTTACTTAAATTAAGTATTAACCTCTACAACATATATAATCTAAATTATAAAAGATTATGGTTCGCGCTAAGTTTTTTATTGCAGAAAAATGCATTTAAAGTTGATGCATTTTTTACATTTTTGTTTGGTTATGTTTACAGGGCTATAACGTAAAGAAATTTCACGTGTAAAAAAAATTGCATTTCACATATCGAAAGAGGAAGAATTCACCTTTAATTAAAAAAAAGGTAATTTCGTTTGGAATTTTTGGGATAAAAAAAGTAATGCGTTTTTTTGCGAGCAGTGTATTACCTGAGATAAACTCCGTAGTAAAATTAAGTCCATAAAATTAGAGTTCAATAAATCTGAATAGGTGGCTTTTGAGTATAATGCCCTTCACATTTGTGGATCGAGAAAATTCATTAGTAGGTAACGATACTTGAAATAAGATATATATGACCAATAATATGTTTAAGAAAAATTTTTTTATGTTTTAAATTGCAACTTTGTAACAAGATGCATTGTTACAAAGTTATACGTTAAGGGAGAAAGTATATCATCAAGGAAAAAAACGTAATCTCAAAATAACCTCGTTTAACCAATGTGTCTTGTACAATGTAAATCAATATGTATTGTACATTTATCAGAACAGTGTAGAATGGAAGCCGTTCAATTGACGTTCATATCACGCAAAAGACCGATTTTCGTCTAGTTTTTCGTCATTATTACATCAAAATAAGTTAAATATTCTTCAGTATTGAAAATTGATTTTAGAGTAACATAGTTATTATGAAACAGAAGATATACTTCTGTTTAGTCAACCTTTCTATACCAAAGTTATTATTTAAATATAGCTTGTACTTTTTATTAGCATCATATTATTTGCCATACGTTGTCTAGATTCTTGCCAGATGGTTATCTGTACTCATTTACTTTATCAAGTTTTCCAGATCAAAAATGTAATCTGCATAGACTATAATTTTTTTATTATTCTATTATGATCCAGACGTGATCCAGGTAGTAACCAGATTAAATGACACTATGATAAAGATACGGTAATACATACACTTCTACTCTAACAACTTGCCAGATCAAAGTTGACACCTGTACTTAGAATAAAATTTCATTTACAGATAACAAAATATGCACCATATTTCACCCAGATAGAAACACTTTGGCTTTACCAAACTCATAAAATTTACTATGTGCCACAAGTTGTCCAGATATAGGCCAAATTGAAAGATAATCTACTGAGGATATGGTCAACCATATACTTTTCTGTACCAAATTTATCAGATCAAAAGCATGGTCTGGATATAGATTAAGTATTGTTATTAATAAATTTATACATACTATATGTCGTCCAGATATTTGCCATATTGAGAAATAATCTAGTAATAATATGGTATAGATGAACCATGAACTTGTTATTACCATCATATTATGTGCCATACTTCGCCTAGATACTTACCATATGGAAAAACAATGAAGTAAAGATACGGTTATCCAGACGCTATTACTTCACGCTACCTAATTTGTCAGATTTCTATGTGCCATGATTGTTGCCAGATTAAATAACAATCTGGTAAAGATATGGTAATTGATATAATTCTATTCCATTATATTAACTTAGCCAGATCAAAGTTGTCATCTGTATTGAGTATGCATTTTTCATTAGAACCAAACTATGAGCCATACTTCAACCAGATGCTTGCCAGATGAAAAAACAATATGGTAAGGATATGGTCATTCATACACTTTCACTTTCCTACATTTTTCAGACTTACTATGTGCCATAGGTCATCCAGATAGATGCCAGACTGAATAACAATCTGGTAAAGATATGGTAATCCATACACTTGTATTCCATTCTATTAATTTAGCCAGATCAAATTAGTCATCTGTATTGAGTATAAATTATTCATTAGTACCAATTTATGAGCCATACTTAGATCAGATACTTCCCAGATGAAAAAATAATGTAGTAAGGGTATGGCCATCCAGACACTTTTACTTTACCAAAGTTTTCAGATTTACTATCTGCCATAAGTTATCCAGACAGTTGCCAGATTAAATAACAATCTGGTGAAGATATGGTAATCGATATACTTGTATTCCATCCTATTACTTTAGCCAGATCAAACTAGTCATCTGTATTGATTCTGAATATTTCATTTGCACCAAACTATGAGCCATACTTCGTACAGACACTTGCCAGATGAGAAAACAATCTGGTAAAGATGTGGTAAACCATACACTTGTATTTCATTCTATTAACTTAATCAGATCTAATTTGTCATCTGTATTGTGTATGAATTTTTCATTTGCACCAAATTATGAGCCATACTTCGCCCAGGCAAATGCCAGATGAGAAAACAATGTGGTAAGGATATGGTCATTCATACAGTTTTACTTTCCCAAATTTTTCAAACTTACTATATGCCATAGGTCATTCAGATAGTTGCCAGATTGAATAACAATCTGGTAAAGATATGGTAATCCATACACTTTTATTCCATTGTGTTAACTTAGTCAGATCATAGTTGTCATCTGTATTGAGTATGAATGTTTCCTTAGCACCAACTATAAGCCATACTTTGCCCAGATACTTGCCAGATGAAAAAATAATGTGGTAAGGGTATGGCCATCCAGACACTTTTACTTTACCAAAGTTTTCGGATTTACTATCTGCCATAGGTCATCCGGATTGTTGCCAGATTATTTAATAATTATTCCTATTTTCACATTTGCCAGTTCAATATTTTAGTCTGGATAGAATATTAATTTTCACTATTGCCATACTATCGCCATACTATGTTCAGACAGTTGCCAGATTGCTTGCCATGCTGCGTCGAAACCGTTGCCGTATGGGTGCCATACTGTTTTGCTGGTTTGCCTTTAAATACTCTAAAAATATTTTAAAATAAGCGGCCGTAGTCCAGTGGATAAAGGTCCAGCTTAGTTATTGACGACTCCTGCGATCAATTCTCGCAGAAATATCAATAAAAAATCAAAAAAAGAAAAAACCGTCTGGATAGTATCCGGATCCTAGTGACATTTTTTTGTGGAATTCATCGATAATATTTCCAGATTGTGACCAGATCGTTTCCAGACTGAACTTGATATGGAAATAGTATGGATCGCCAGTTCAATTCATTTTCTTTTAATTCGCCAGATCAAAATGACAGTCTTGACAAAGTATAAATCTATATTAATACCATACTGTTTCCCATACTACTTCAAATCTTTATCCAGACTAATGTCCATACTTTCTTATAGTTTACACGTAAGTCTGGCCTAGTATGGGAAACGCTCTTTTCCCATACTGTGCCAAGATATTTGGCAGACTCTTTGCCAGACTGTTACCAGACTATTTGTCAGACTATGCCATAATTTTGCCGTACTATGTCAAGATTCAATCAATACTCATTCCAGACCATTTTCCATATTTCTTCCATATTAAATCCATACTTTTTTTCCACGCGGGATTAATTAAAGTTATTCATGCAATAGATATTTACATTTGCTGCTTTCTCAAGCATGCGCGCCACGCGAGCGAGGTGACGCAAGTAGCGCGCAGCTGATGGTATTTTCTCAGCTGCGTGATGAACCTATTTTAGTTTACATGTGCGTGTTGAAATTTGTTTATGTTTATTATGGAACTTCCACTTTTACGGCAAAACATATTTTTGATCGGTGACGTCGATGTCCAAATAATTGGCAACAAGTTGCCAAGCCGACATCAAGTATTATAATTACTTTTTTTCTACTTGCAGATTGTGAAAGATGATCTCAAGACGAGCACAAAAAGAGTTATAGAAGAAGTTATACTATTCTGAAACAAAGCACAAATTCCGGTTCAGCAATTTCATCGATACAAACAGAAATTACTTGCATTATATTCGGAATGAACAAATCTTAAGAAGTACAAAGATCGCAGCTTTGAAAAACAGCAAGAGTTCACGACATCGCTACAAAGTTGATTCGATATTGCACATGGTAATGCGATGGAAATGATTGACGAAAAAAAGGCGTTCTTATTGAATCAGAGATAAGATGGACGAGTAGGATATATCGCTAATATACGGTCAAAACGGTGGTCCGAAGATACTCGGTAAATCTCATCCGAATGTATACACAGGAGGATAAACAAAGAAACGAAGAGTACTGGCGGCAGCCAAAATATGCAACAATTGTCTTGAATGTTACAATACGGTCAAAACACGATATTTTGGAAAAAGAAGGAACTTTTTCAAGTCAGACTTCCACCAGTACTCTAGGTAAAAATATATAATATTATTCGTGCAGTTGTTATTTTTATTAAGAATATCCGATTATTTAATTGATATCAAAATATTTGGACTAAAAAAGAATTTTAACGTTTAATTATTTGTTTTCAAATTTAACATTCAAGTGATATATTTGAAATTTTAATATTTATTTCTATGTGTTTTTGAAAATAAATAATTAGTTAACGAAATTTCATAATATATCGTTTTTCCAACGCAATTTATATTTTATAATGTGTTTTTCATTTTTCTTTCATCTAAAAGTTATTTTTATTTCGATATATTTAAGGTGGGGCCTCGGGTGTTCGAGGCAATGAATACTGTGTGGCAAGACACGTCAGTGGACTTTCTGTATCGAACGGAGATTTATTTGAGGCTGATTCACCATCGCCATTCAAGAAAAGCAGACCAACTGTGAATATTGTCAACGATCAAGTTGAATGAGCTTTTGATCGATGTAATGTTTCTGATAGGCAAGCAGTTCATCTGATGACAGCTGTTTGTCAAGCGTTGAGTGTTGTTAAGATGTTAGGAACTAGCATTGACGATCTCGTTATAAACAGGTCATCCATTCGACGTCACAGACAGATTTCCCGTCAAAAAAAGGTTGAAGAACTAAGAAAAGAGTTTGGTGAAATTAAATCTGCGTCATTTGTCATTCATTGGAATGAGAAAATATTACCTGATCTAGATTAGTCATTTAAAGTAGATAGGCTGCCAAACATTGCAACAGTGGAAGACAAAGAATATTTGTTAGCTGTACCAAAATTCGAGAGCGGAACGGGTTTCAATCTAGTGACAAGTATTTATGAAACATTAAAGAATTGGGGAATCAGCGATTTTACTGAAGCACTTTGTTGCGATACTGCGTCGACTAACTTGGGTCATATTAACAGTGTAGCTGTCAATCTCGAGCGCTTACTGAGTCGTGACTTATTGTACATGCTATGCAGGCATCACATCTTCGAATTAGAGTTAAGATTCGCATTCGAAACCAACTAGTTCTTGTAAAAGTCGCCCCCATACAGAATTTCGTTCCTTACCATATGGTTTTAAATCGGAATGTCCTGAGTGTGATTAAACAATTTTTATTCTCATCTTACAGATTTAACCATCATTCTTACTTTTATATATTTGTTTAATTACAAAGACTATGTTGGAACATAATTTAAAAAAATCATTATTATCATTATTAATATTAGAAACGTATCAATAATTAATATTACAAATAAGCAATGGATGTATAGTAATATGTTTCATGTAAATACATTTTTATAAATAGTAAAAACAATTTATTATTACATTTTATTTGCTTTGAAAGTATAAAACTTTGTTGCAAAGGGGAATATTACAAATTAATTACAAAATATTAATTTTCATGCAAGTATCGAGGATAAAACAAGAAAAAATATAGTAGAACGCCAACATATCTGTAGATATTATAGTGAAAAAGGTCAGAAATAGAAATATATGGACAAGTTAAAAGGTATTTCAGTGATTATTTGCTCAACATGAAAGCTCGTAGGTTTAAGCTATGTACAAGAAATAGATATAAATTTCTCAATAGTTGTATGTCAGTTATATAAAACAATTCCCTTAGTCTGTCGTTTAATGGTAAATTAGCAAAATGTTGAATGTTATAGTGTATTCTAAATTGAGAGTATGTTGGGCAGACAAAAAGAAGATGGTCAATAGTTTTGAGTTCGCTCATGTCGCACGCCTTGCAGATTGCTTGCTGATCGATCCTATATGTACCTGATTTAAAACTGAACTTAGTCGCGTGGATGGAAGATAGGCGGAGTTGTGCGAATACCAAAGACAAGTAAAATTCACTGCGCAGTGTGAAGTACCAGACTCGTTGATCAGATACAGATCTGACAAGATTATAGGACATAGAGACCGATCGTCGAGACGTCGTCACGTCATACGTTTTCAGATAAGTATAGTATCGAGTCTATGCGGTTCTGATTTCAGTAGGGTTACAATCCAAGACCAGGCAGTACCGAAAACCTTATGTGCGAGTTTAATCAAGCCGAGTTCGAGTCTAAGGTTCGCGTTCGGAGTTCCTCGAGGTAGTGATAACAATCTTTTAAAAAAGCATATCTGAATAATTTTGATGTCGTCCAAATATCGTAAGCCTCATATATAAGCTTCATACATGACAGTCGAGGAAACAATA
This sequence comes from Gryon sp. ZL-2020, assembly GCA_022817425.1. Lineage (NCBI taxonomy): Eukaryota > Metazoa > Arthropoda > Insecta > Hymenoptera > Scelionidae > Gryon > Gryon sp. ZL-2020. Next base: position 8,445 of record JABFPJ010005337.1, read on the forward strand.
GAATCGAAAAGCTTCAAATTGGATACCCACGAGTCACAACCACTACTATATATCATATTTAAAACGGCGCCTGAAGGTAGACGAGCTTTGGCAATCGCGGACCTTAAAGCACGAACACCTAGAGAGGAGTTAAAAATTCCACTCCCTGATAATCATATTCGCCGACTAATCTGATCTCGTGAGAACCCAAGTAAAAGCTTTCCTTTGTTGTCGGCCGCCGTTGCGGAAATGAACAATTTGCGTTTTGTTTGCGTTTACACATAATTCATTAAGATCACAATAATCTTTTACAGCAGATAATAATTTTCTCATTCGCACGGGAGTGTCTGCTAGGGCGACAGCATCATCTGCGTAGTGCATAAGTAACACGTCGTTCAAACCGTCTACATTTATACCTTGAAGGCCCCTTGTACGAAGAAACTGCTCAAAATCTATGATAAAAAGTATAAAAAGGAGTACACCCTCCGAAGCTTCCATCTCAGATGAGCAGTCACCGTCAACTCTGACGTGAAAGGTCGCAGAGTCGTATAAGAACTTGATTATTCGAATCAGTTTCAGACTCACCCCTAAAGCATAAAGCTTTTGCCAGAGGAGTGTGTGCAAGACCGAATCAAACGCCCTCTTGAAGTCGATAAAGAGGGCAAAAACATGGCGTTTTTCGAGGCGCAACTGAAACTGAATCACAGATTGTAAAATAAAGATATCATCCATGCAGCCTCTTCCAGGGCGAAATCCGTTCTGGGTTTCGTTCCAGATGCCGTTGAGCTGCATCCAGTTCTCCAGTCTCGTGTTAATTATTAAAGTAAACAATTTACTAATACTATTGCAGAGGACTATTCCTCTGCAATTCCCAGGATTATTCGGGTCGTCTTTCTAATGCAATAGAGTGATTACAGAGTGAGACTATTCAGAGGGGGTTTATTCAAAGTCTAACACATTATTAAAAACTGACAAAAGGTAAGTGAAGGACTCAAGTGGGAGATTTTCATAAAAGTCAATGTTTGTCTGGTCAGGACCCGGAGCTTTGCCAGATTTCATTCTTTTCAGAGCGACCAAGAGTTCTTCTTCTTCGCGGTCAAGATCTTTATCGAAAACTCCGAAAAAAGTGTAGTCGCGAGATAAAATAGCTGGATGAGTATCCTTATAAAAGTCATCGCAGGCAAATATTGGAATCGGGTTTTTGTGGTATTACTTTCTATCAGAGGATTTAATCGTGATCCAAAAGTCCTTTGCGTTCTTCAAATTAGCACATTTATCTTTAACTGATTGTTTGTACGCGGATGTCTTCTCGTAAATAATACGTCTATATTTTGTCTGAGCACGTATATAAAATTGCTTATGCGTTTCGGAATGATGATTGTCTATAAATACTTTATGAGCGTACTGTAATTTCTTTTTACAAGAAAAGCCATCATGGTCAAACCAAGGTTTTTTGAATTTCTTTGTTGGAGGTAAATTGACAGTTCGCTCCATATTTGTTTGCCGCGCCATATTTGTAATCTATTGGATTGTCGTTTCCTTTGCCTTAAAGATGGCTGTGAAGGGTAGGCTTGGGAGTACATTCTTTTTTCGTGTCGTTCCAGACAAACCAAATGTTGTCTATCTCAACTGATCCATATTTTTTTGTATTGTTACTGCTTTCCCGTCTTCTTACTCTTGTCTCGCTTTAAGTCGTAAAAAATAGTTCTTCCATCTTCGCTTCCGCTGGTGTAAAGTCCGGATCAATAAAAATGTTGGTGTCTTTCAAAGCACTTCTCTTAGAGCGGAGTATATTTTGTTTGTTTTCCAATTCGTTTATTGTCACGCAGGTCTTACAGGTGGAATTATTATTGAATGCGATTTTTGCCGAGGATACGCAGTCTTGATTGCCGAAGTATGTGGAAAAAAAGTCTTGACCTCGTTCAACAAATTTTCTGCCGAAAAACATTTACCTTTTATAATAATATTTTGTTTACGAATTTCACGTTCTTGTTTTTCGCAGATCTTACGGCACTCTCTCAGATCTTTGCTGATCTGTTCAAGTTGTTTTTCATACGCTTCAGTTTTTCGCTCTAAAGCATCAATCTTTGCGTCGTTAGCTGAACTCGACTGCTTCGCTCGTACAGAAAAGCCTTTTCTGTATTCTATGAAGTTAGCACTCGTACAATAAAACGTCGTTTACCACACGTGGCCTGACGGCCACTAGTGCTGAAATATACTATTCTAGTTTAGTTACTTAGACGAGCATTAGATCCCAATTTTCCTTGCCTTTTTTCGCAATATCGCGCAAGGTATCAATATAGGATTTCGTTGACCTATTGTTCTGCTCTATCTGGATTCTAAGCTCGTTGAATTGTTGCTTCGATTCATTACTCATTTTGTTTAACATGTCCATAACGGACAGGCTGGATCTGTATTTGACGTAGATTGTTCAGAGGCCATGATAGAATTACCTATTATTGATATTTTGAGCTGTTTTGCAATATCTTCGTCAAATATCGTTTTAGAAGTTTTCCTCTTCATGAGCTTTGTATAATTACTTATGGGATGTATTGTAGAGGCATCGATAATTCTCTTTTCTAAAGCTGTTCGTGGAGTCCCCCTGGCGTCGAGTTGAAAAAGTGTCTTGATATTGCAGTACAGGAGAAGATAATTATTCATATTTTTTTCAATTGACTTCATTATTAAATCAACAACACGTTATGAACTGAAGTGATATACAAATCTTTTACAATGAACATAATTACTTCAAAAGAACCTTATCCGAAATGTTACACATTGGATCTAGTAAAAAAAACACTAAATTCGCAAATTGAAACTGAGAAACTTTTGCATTTTGACTTGTTAATCTTCGATAACACACAATCCATGCTTATATTTACATTTTACCACGACCCATTCACATTATTTATAATTCAACAACTATATTCGTATTGAACTGCATTTGACAATGATTTTTAATAATACTCAACGAAAATAGTTTTTATCGGATGACAAATGACGATTGGTTACATATATATAAATTCACACTAATGTGCTAAACAGGCTTTTTTTTATTCTTTTAATCCAATCTAACTAATATATATAAATATGACAGTATGTTTGTTTGTTTGTTCGAGCATCACGAAAAATCTACCGAACCGAATTCTTTCAAATTTTGAGAGGAACTAGCTGAAACCATCGAAAGTGTCGTAGGCTATATAAAATTGCGATATATAAAGCAGTTTTTGAAAAAAAAAATATTCTTCTGATCTTGGACCCCCCAATATATATTATATACTAGCTGAAACCCCGGCTTCGCCCGGGCGAAACCCCGTGACCCCCTCCCTATGACCGTATATGAGTCCTGACTAAATCACTGGTTCTACCCGAGATACTTCTATGGATCCTCTAAAGGCTCCCTGTTACAGCGCTATGAACCTCTTCTATAACCCAATATGATCTGCCTATGAATTTCTTATAGCATCCCTATAACACCCCCCCCCTCAAAATGATGAAGCTATGACTTTTGAGAAAATTTTTTTTCTCAACATCAAATGTATAGATCGTAAAAATATAAAGCCGACGACACTTTTGTGGCGTAGGGCTATATGTTCTAGAATTTTTTACACTTGTTTCGATAAATGGATGTCCTTAAAAGGGCCAAAAATGGCCTTGATAGAACATCCATATTGCCAAATTTGGACAAAACACGTGTATAACGACTATCAAGAATCAAGGTATGGCTACGGCATGGTTACCTGGTCAGCGCCCGGTGGGACAATCCACGTTAACCATGCAGTTGCTAAACATGACTCTGATTGGGTTTTGCAGTGGAATATCATTATACGAAATTTCGGTCAGGCCTGGCGTGACATAAGTGTAATAGGCGGATTCGATAATCAGGATGCCTTATTGGCACCAATTTCGG
>JABFPJ010005338.1:0-12332 GCA_022817425.1 Gryon sp. ZL-2020
AAGTAGTTCGTCCAATTTTAAATCTTGCTGCCACTGTTTCTCTGCTTCCTCCCTCCTCTAGCGCTTCCATTGCTTTTTTCCTTAAGTCATAACTATATGCTGCTGGCACTCAACCTCCTTATCATCGCCTATCCTTATCTTATCACATCCGGACTTCTATGAAAAGAGCTATACATAAAGAAAGTGGAAAATTGGATATTCTCAACTCGACTCCTGCAGATTAAAAATTAAGTTGAATAAAAATTGGGTCTGACGCAGTTTTTTCCCATAGTTTAAGAAATTAAAAATTTAACGATTAGAATTATAATTACAGACCACAGTAAAAAATAGACTTTTCCATTTGATTTATTTTTAATTTGGATGTTTTCTAATTTTTTATCAGCTATTAGGTTTAATTTTTCTATAAGGCTAAATATCCCTTGGATTGTTTTTACAGGATAAGAACTTCTAATTTTTTCCCTATACCCTATTTTACTTTCATGTTGACTGCTTATCCACGCTTCAACTACTTTCCACATATTGATTTCTGGGTAGATCTTTCTACATGTCCCTTCCAGTAAAATCATAGTTTTCTGCAGCAATAACAATTGTGTTTGAACTTTCATATCAAAATCACCAGTTATTTTTAATAGCTGAGCAAGTAAACTAGCAAATGAAATCTTCTGTATAGGCTGCCCAATAATGGGTTCACCTATTGCCCTGCAAGCTGTGACAAAATTTCTATGCTGTGATGAAACATAACCAGCTTTAAAGTGCATTTTTGCAACGTGATCATAATCCCGATTTAAAAAGCCTTTGAGTATCTCTATAACGTAATAGCATGTCTCACGATCTATTCTACCCATGATTCCACAATCCAGAGCAATAATATTGTTATTACTATCAACCATTAGATTTCCAGGATGCATATCAGCATGAAAAAAACAATTCCTGTATACCTGATTACAAAACGATTCTATAAGATTGATAGCTATTTGCTTATGATTATTCAGTTTTTCAACTTCGTATATTGGCGTTGCTTCCATCCATTCTAATGTTAAAACCTTTTTTGCAGTTCTATTCCAATCTATTTCAGGTACATAAAAACCTCTGTCATTTTTTGTGTTTTCCTTTAGTTCCGAAGAGTGAGCAGCTTCAAAACGTAGATCTAACTCTAATCGGCAAATTTCAGCAAAAGTTTTGACTAATTCAATTGGCCTCAGCCTTTTTGATTGTTCGCTAAATTTTTCTGCAATTTCTGCAAGCCAAGAAAGCATTTTTATATCCCTTGAGAATGTTTTCTCAATATTTGGCCTTAAAACCTTCACAGCAACTTCCTTACCCTCAGTTGTAACCGCTCTATGCACCTGAGAAATCGATGCTGCTGCAATTGGCTTTTCAGAAAAGCTTAAAAAAATGTCGCTCAATTTACAATTAAACTCACCTTCTATAGTTTTAACTGCTATTTTATGTGAAAATGATGGCAATCTATCACATATCAATAACAAGTTATTTGTTATATCCTCATTTAAAACATCAGTACGTGATGAGATAGACTGCCCAAACTTAATGAACACCGGACCTAATTTTTCAAGAGCACACTTTAGCTTGTGGCCTTGTATTTTATTTATTGATTTTTTTGATGGTGGAAGTAAATAAGGTAATATATTGTAACGCGTCAGCACCGTAGTTATGTGCAGAAGACGCAAAATATTCTGAATCATTTCGCTGCGTAACTGCTAAATATTTCATTTAGGGTTCTATTTTTCATAATCTCGTCAGGCTTGCCTTGGCAATAGATAGTATTATTTATACAAATTACGTAATCTGAGGATGGTAGAGCAGAGTTAAGATCATGAGAAGTCATAAGAATCGATACCAATCGTTTTTTTGCTATTTTATTTATAATATCATAAAACTTAGCCCGCGCGTTAATATCCATTGCACTAACTGGTTCATCTAGAATGATCAAGTCAGGCTCTGCAATTAAACAGCGTGCAAGTAGCAATAATTGTGTTTGCCCTGCAGAAATTTCTAACACTTGATTCTTCAAAATGTTACCGATACCAACCAACTCTATCGCTTCTGTAATAATGGATTGATTTTTCTTTAGTCTTTTCAAGGAGCTATTTAAAAGGAAATATTCAACTGTTATTGGCATCAAATTACTAATACTAAAATTTTGCGGCATATAGCCAATTTTTATGTTGTCAGCAAATACGATATTACCGGTACAGCTTTTATTTATGCCAGCAATTGCTTTCACTAAAGAGGTTTTACCTCCACCATTTGGACCAAGTATTGTAATTACGTCTCCTCTTTCCATGAACATATTGATATTGTCAAGGATTCTTTTACCATCATATGTGAGAGCAAGATTTTCTATTTTTAGAACACGATTATTGACATTATTCAATTTATTGACAGAATTTAACTTCTTCTCAACTTTTATATGAGACATTTACTGACTTTTTTTTTATTACTTTCATTTACACTATACTATAATATCGCCTTTTCATCCAATTTAAAAGTTGTAGCTACAATCAAACCTATCCACTCACTTGTATCTTCTGTTACAGAAGGGATTTTAGAACCGGAATTGCTTGGCTATGCAACATCTGCGCATAATTATATATTAAAGCCATCTGATGCGAGTAATTTAGAATCAAGTGACGTTATATTTTATGTTGACGATAACTTAGAGACGTTTGTTCAAACTTTCGCCAAAAATAATAAAGAACTAGTGCAATTGTCAAAGGCAATCAACCTACTTCCTACTCGGCCACATTCATTTTCTAGAAAAATCACTCACATTCAAGATGAAAAAGATTTACACATTTGGCTGAGTCCCGAAAATGCAAAGAGCATGATACTTTCTGTAAGTGTAACATTGTCTAACATAGATAAAGAAAATTCCTACCGATACAACTCTAATGCAATGAAAGCTATAAAAAAAATAGACCAAGAAGTAAAAGAAATCATGAAAGAACTGAATGATTTTAAAAATCAAAAATATATCGTCACTCACGATGCTTATCAATATTTTGAAAAATATTTTGGTTTAAATCACCCAAGTGCCATTCTTTCTATAGAAGAGGATTCTTACATAGGTATGAGGAGTGTAATGAAGATAAAAAAGATAATGAAGGAAGAAAACGTTAAATGTATATTTGCTCATTCACAAGAAGATAGCATAAAGCCTAATGCTCTTTCTAATGACGCAAAAATGGTAGTTCTTGATCCTATTGGATCAGACATAGAGCCCGGAAAAGATGCATATCTAGCTATAATCAATAGCATTGCACAAAATTTTAAGTCTTGTTTTGTTGGGTAATAAGTCCGCTTTTAGCTTACTGTTTTATTGTTCTGCATTTATTTGTCCTTTGCATATTACGCAGGTTTAGAATTATGCTTTATTCTTACATTTATGTCTTGGCCCAATACAATCAATAAGTTAAGCAAGTATTCTAAGGAAAACCCTTCGATTTTTGACCTATTGATTTGAGATACTTTAGGTTGATCAATCTTTAGAGCGTTTGCTGCTTCTTTCTGTGTTGTGTACTTCCTACTTATTAATTGTGTAATGATCTTTATTAATTTCAGTTTTGTATCTTTTACATCCCCCAACCCTACCATTATAGGATAACTTAATTGTAAATTTTGCATAATAATAAAATCCCTTATAAAAAAATTACTTTAGTTTTTCTTCTTTAAATAACACATGCCTTCTGACTACTGGGTCATACTTCCTAAACTCCAGTTTTTTGGTGAGTTTTTTTGGATTACGCTTTTTTACATAAAAATAACCTGTTGATTTTTCTTCACCAGTTTTTGTTGTCTTGATTGCAGTGCTAACTAACTTAACGAGCAAAGAAGCATTCTTTTTCGCCATACTTATAATTATATAATAAATTCTATGCGAGTTTATTACGCAAAACACTAAAAGTCAACCGAATAATGCAGATCGTAAAATTCTTGACAATCAACAGTGCATTAAGTAGCATGAAGTTAACTTCAGAATGAAAAGCAAACGGTAAATAAGTGGCAAGTACTGGTAAAAAGTTATTATTGATAGAAAATTCCACCTGTTCTAATGAGGTAAGAGTTGCCTTGTCAGTTAATAATAAGGTTGTAGAATTTGAACAAGAATTCAAGGAAAAAAAACAATTAAGAGGTAATATATACGTTGCTTATATAAAGCGTATAGAGCCTTCTTTGCAAGCCGTATTTATCGAATATGGAAAAAATAAGCAAGGTTTTTTGTCTTTTTCCGAGATATCTCTAGATTACTTCAATATTCCAGAAAAAGAAAAGGAAACTATCTTTGAGAGCTACTCAAATGACGATTATACAGAAAAAGGGAACGATACCATAGCAAATGTCTCTTCAGATTCTGCAGCTAGTAAGAATGTTAACGAGTCGGGTAGTGGTTTTGTAAGAGAGGTACCCTTATATAAAAAATACAAATTACAAGATGTTATTTCAGTAAATCAAAAAGTATTGGTTCAGCTAACTAAAGAGGAACGAGGCAATAAAGGAGCTTCATTTACAACATACATAACTTTAGTGGGTAGATACTGTGTTTTCATGCCAAATTCCATGAGTAAAGGTGGAGTGTCTCGCAGAATTGAAGATGCTAATGTCAGAAAGCAGTTAAAGGAGATACTGAGTTCAATAAACTTGCAAAAAAGATCAGGTTTAATAGTAAGAACTGTTGGTTCAGGAAAAAATAAGAAAGAAATTGAGCAGGATTACAATTACTTATCCTCATTATGGCAGAGCATTCAAAAAAATGCCCTCTCTGTAAACGCTCCATCATTAATTTATAATGAAGCAGATGTAATTATGAGATCTGTTCGTGATTTTTGTAGCGATGGTATAGAAGTTATAGTGTCTGGAAAGGAAGCTTTTGAATCAGTTAGGCAATATGCTAACAATGCACTAAAAGGTAGTAAGTTGCGCTATAGATTGTATAGAGGTTACGCTCCGATCTTTACTTACTACGGAATCGAAGATCAAATTTCTGAGTTATATAGCAATAGAGTAGAATTGCCATCTGGTGGGTCTTTGATAATAACTTTAACTGAGGCGTTTGTTTCGATAGACGTGAATTCAGGAAAGATGACAGGAGAAGATAGCATAGAAGAAACAGCTTATAGAACCAACATGGAAGCAGTACCTGAAATATCAAGACAGGTGAATCTTAGGGGCCTGTCAGGATTAATAGTAGTCGATTTTATTGATATGTTGAAATATCAGTATTGCAGAGCTGTTGAATCTGCTATAAAGCAAGCGTTTAAAGATGATAAAGCTAAAGTTCAATTTAGCTACATAAATGACTTTGGTTTAATGGTATTTTCAAGACAAAGAATTAAACCAAACATACAAGAAATTAATACTACAGAATGTTTACACTGCAAAGGCACTGGAAGAATAAAATCAAACGAAGTGATTGTTTCATCAATACTAAGGGATTTACAACATATTGCTAACAAGAATCGAAATAAGTCTTTTGATTTAGTAGCACACAGTGCGGTTATGGCGTACATTTTTAATAACAAACGCAATACAGTTTCTACAATCGAAAAAGAGTTTAATATTACATTGAACGTTAATATTGATAACAGTTTAGATGTAAATGCATTTGTTTTAAAACAAGGAGATGATGTTGATTTAAACGATTATAAGCCATTACAGAACTCTGGATACCAAATTGGGGATAGCAGCAATGAAGAAGCTGATAATTCAAATAAACTACGAGGCAATTTTTGGCTGACTAAGTGGCTTTCGCGCCTTTTAAGTTCTAATAACTAACTAGAAACCTAAATTGGGCTTGTAATTAATGAGTCCTATACTTATATATTCTTATATCGGATAATATTTACAATGGGGTACTCATTATGGGAAGAGCAATAGGTATAGATCTCGGAACAACAAATTCTTGTGTTGCAATAATGCAGGGCAAAGACACAAAGGTAATAGAGAATAAAGAAGGGGCAAGAACTACTCCATCTATAGTTGCATTTACTTCATCAGGAGAAAAATTGATTGGTGCTCCAGCAAAAAGGCAAGCAACCACCAATGCAAGTAATACCTTTTTTGCTACTAAGAGATTAATAGGCCGTCAATACGGTGATTCTGAAATGAAAAATCTAAACGTGCCGTATAAAGTGTTTGCGGCAAAAAATGGTGACGCATGGATTAAAACCACTGATAATAAAGAATACTCTCCTAGTCAAATTGGTGCATTTATACTACAAAACATGAAAGAAGCAGCAGAAGCTTATCTTGGAGAGGAAGTAAAAGATGCTGTGATAACAGTGCCGGCATACTTCAATGACTCTCAACGTCAAGCAACAAAAGATGCAGGAAAAATCGCTGGATTAAATGTGCTCAGAATAGTAAATGAACCAACTGCTGCAGCGCTTGCTTATGGTCTTGATAAAAAACATGGACACACAATAGTGGTGTATGATCTTGGTGGTGGTACATTTGATGTTTCAATACTTGAAATAGGTGAAGGGGTTTTTGAAGTAAAGGCTACAAATGGTGATACCCATCTTGGAGGTGAAGACTTTGATAATGGAGTAGTGAGTTATTTACTAGATGAGTTCAAGAAAAGTAATGGCATTGATTTGAAAAATGATCCAATGGCTATGCAAAGAATCAAAGAAGCTGCTGAAAAAGCGAAAATTGAATTATCAAGTGCAATGGAAACGGAAATAAGTCTACCGTTTATTACAGCTGATGCAAGTGGTCCAAAACACTTAAATATGAAATTAACGAGAGCAAAACTTGAAAACTTAGTGAGTGATTTAATCGAAAGAACTATGGCTCCTTGTAAAAAAGCTCTTGAGGATGCTGGTTTATCTGCTAGTCAAATTGGCGAAGTGGTTCTTGTTGGCGGCATGACTCGTATGCCAAAAGTCATAGAGAAAGTTAAAGAATTCTTTGGCAAAGATCCACATAGAGGAGTTAACCCTGATGAAGTTGTAGCAATTGGAGCTGCAATACAGGCGGGGATCATTCAAGGTGATGTAAGAGATGTGTTACTACTTGATGTGACTCCACTTTCTCTTGGTATTGAAACCCTAGGAGGAGTATTCACTCCACTTATTGAACGTAATACTACTATTCCCACTAAAAAATCTCAAGTGTTTTCAACTGCAGAAGATAACCAAACAGCCGTTACAATTAAGGTACATCAGGGTGAAAGAAAATTGGCAGTTGATAATAAGTTACTTGGCCAGTTTACTTTGGAAGGGATACCTCCTGCTCCGCGCGGAAGGCCACAAATTGAAGTAACATTCGACATAGATGCAAATGGAATAGCGCACGTTTCTGCAAAAGATAAAGCTACTGGAAAAGAGCAAAAAATACGCATTCAATCTTCAGGTGGTCTATCTGATGATGAAATAAATCGCATGGTAAGAGAAGCTGAAGAAAAAGCGCAAGAAGATGAAAAGCGTAAAAAATTCATTGAAGTGAAGAATCAAGCGGATAGCTTAGTCCATTCTACAGAAAAGTCTCTGACAGAGTATGGTGATAAAGTTTCACCAGAAGATAAATCTGCTATTGAAAATGCAGTTAACGAATTAAAAGAAGTTAGTAAATCTGATAACATTGATGACGCTGATTCAATACAGCAGAAAGTTACTAATCTTTCTCAATTATCTATGAAACTTGGAGAAGCTATGTATCAGGCATCTCAACAAAATAGTGCTGAAAATGGCTTTTCATCAGAAGGGAATCCAAATGATAAAGAGGAAAAAGTAGTAGATTCTGATTATCAAGACATAGATAATAAAGAGGAGAATAAGTAATTGCGATTGTCATCCAAGTAGCTGATACTGGGATGACAAGAGGAGCATATTGTTGCTTAAAGAAACCATTATGGACGTTATTAAGCCAATAGAAGAAAAGATACGCGATTCGATAGATGTAATTGATATCAACATTATCGATGAATCAGCAAAGCATGCTGATCATTATTTTGCTTCATCTTCAACATTACCTTCGCACATTAAATTAATATTAATATCTGACGGCTTTATTGGAATGAGCGTTCTAAAAAGACACAAGTTGATTTATGAGTTATTGAAGGGTGAGATAGAGCTAATACATGCAATTTCTCTTCACTTGTATACGCAAGATGAGTACAATTTAAAAAATAAATAATAAAAATGTGAAGGAAGAGTCTATATTAGTTAAAGCAGGAAGAAAATTTAATGACTATAAAGGTTCCATGAACCCGCCAGTTTATCATTCTTCTACCATATTATTTCCTACTTACAAAGACTACTTAAATGCTGCAAATGGAGAAAGTATATACGATGTAATCAACGATGGTGTTGCAAGAGATTACAGCTATAGTAATGTTGGTACTCCCACTATTCATTATCTTTCAAATGCACTGGCTGAAATTGAAGGGAGTGGACAAGCGCTTATTTATCCTTCCGGACTATTTGCACTTACTTTTGCTATTCTAACTTTCACTAAAGCAGGCTCGCACGTTTTAATTCAAGATAATAGTTATTATAGGCTTAGGAGGTTTGCAGAAAATGAGCTACCAAAAAGAGGAACAGAAGTAACTTTTTATGATCCAACACAGGATATAACTGATTTAATTCAGAGTAATACTTCATTGATAATGATCGAGACTCCTGGTTCTGTAACGTTTGAGATTTCGAATATAGAGCATATAGTAAAAGTTGCTAAGGAACATAAAATTGTGACCGTTTGTGACAATTCATGGGCCACTCCTTTGTTATTTAGGCCGCTTGATTATGGAATTGATGTTGCATTATATGCGGTAACAAAGTACCTAGCCGGTCACTCAGATTTATTGATGGGGACTATGATTGCTGAAGGTGAAATTTTTAAATTGCTTTATGAGAGCTATAAAAATTATGGAGTAACCATTCAATCGCACGACTGTTATCTTGCACATAGGGGACTAAGAACGCTGCACACACGTATGAAAAAGTACCAAAATACAGCAATGGAAGTGGCAAAGTGGCTAGAAGCACAGCAAAAAGTTAGAAAGGTTTTATATCCAGCACTTCCCTCCCATCCTCAACACGAATTATGGAAAAGTTACTTTAAAGGAGCAAGCGGCGTATTCAGTATAGTATTGGGTAGAGAATATTCATGTGAAGAACTAAGCTGCATGGTTGATCACATGAAAATTTTTGGTATCGGTGCTTCTTGGGGAGGGTGCGACAGTTTGATATTACCAATAGATCGTAGATCTATGTCAAGATCTGTAATGAATTCAGATTATGGTGGAAGTTTCGTGCGAATATTTTGTGGACTAGAAGATCCTGAAGATTTAATCTCTGATTTAAATGCTGCACTAGCAAGGTTGCCATGTTTGAATATCAAAGCTGGCAGATGAAACTGAGAGAATTACTGCATAACATTATTGATGTTGACTTTGATGTTGAAATCAAGGGTGTTACATGTAATCCCAAGAGAGTCAAGGAAGGTTATCTTTTTGTTTGTGTGTCAGAAAGGAGTAAAGAATACGCAACATGCGATACTGGAATCCATATCCTTCCTACTGAATCACAGTGTTACGTACACAACTGTGTAGACGTTGTGATACAAGGGGCCAAGAAAGATGTCATCCCAGTGCTTGACTACTTGGATCAAGAAAATTTAATTGCAAATGAGCACACTAGGCAATTGTATAATAAAAACTGGATTCCAGTGTTACGCACTGGAATGACAGATACTTCGAGCTTTGCAGTGCTTGAATACCCAAACCCTCAAGAAATATACAGCGAAATAGTCAGCAGGTTTTATCAATTCAAACAGCCCAAATATGTTGCTGCTGTAACTGGTACAAATGGTAAAACTTCAGTAGTAGAATTTTGCCGCCAGATCTGGCAAAACTCTGGCTACAATGCTGCGTCTATTGGAACACTTGGAACATGCATCAATAATGGCAGAAAAGGTAATAGCAACAGCCTTACCACTCCAGGTGAAGATGACCTTTACGCAACATTGCGTGGTATAAGTGTAGAACACTTAGTGTTGGAATCATCAAGTCATGGAATTGATCAATACAGAATCCATGGATTAAAGTTGAGTGCTGCAGCTTTTACTAATTTCTCGCAAGATCATTTAGATTACCATAAAAATCTTGGTGGATATTTAGAAACTAAAAAAAGGTTATTTTACGAGGTATTACCAGAAGGAAAAACAGCGATTTTAAATGCGGATACAGATGAATACTGCGCATTGCTTAAAATAGCTGAAAAACGCAGCAACAAAATTATCACCTATGGAAAAACAGGCTCTGATATTACTTTATTGGAGCAAACACCAACCCCTAATGGTCAACATCTTACAGTGAAAATTGATAACCAAATTTACAATATATTTTTCCCAGTTTTAGGAAAATTTCAAGCATATAATCTGTTGTGTGCAATGGGTATAGTTACCTTGTCTGGACTGAATTACAGAGAAATATGTGTGGATAAACTCATTTTTCCAGCAGGAAGAATGGAAAAAGTGAAACCTTTTGCATTTGTAGATTACGCTCATGCTCCAAGTGCGCTTAAACAAGCCCTATTGTCTTTAAAATGGCATTTCAACAAGAAAATAGTCCTAGTGTTTGGATGCGGTGGAAATCGCGATCAGACGAAACGTTCAGAAATGGGCAAAATAGCACAAATGTATGCAGACAAAGTAATAATTACAGATGATAATCCGCGTGATGAAGATCCTGCAAAAATTCGCCACGATATTTTGCTGCATTGCCCTGATGCACTGGAGATAGGGGGTAGGAGAGAAGCTATAGAGAAAGGCGTAGATATTGCCTATAACGAGGGTATGATTCTGCTGGTTGCAGGAAAGGGAAATGAGAAATTTCAAATTATAGGCAACCAAACTTTTGAATTTAGCGATGTTGAGGTTATTAAAAATCATGCCTTAACATACTGATTTTCGCAATGGGCTTACCTCCGCTAATGTGCGAATATTGAAGCAAAAGTGATGTCATCCCAGTGCTTGACACTGGGATCCAGGAAAAAAAGAGCATAGATCCAGTGGATGGCAGGAATTGGTGTCATGAAAGTAGCTGATGCTGGAATTTAGCTTTTTATGCAGCCTTATCAATTTATAGCTCTTTTCATAGAAGTCCGGATGTGATAAGATAAGGATAGACGATGATAAGGAGGTTGAGTGCAAGCAGCATATAGTTATGACTTGAGGAAAAAAGCAATGGAAGCGCTAGAGGAGGGAGGAAGCAGAGAAACAGTGGCAGCAAGGTTTAAAATTGGACGAACTACTTTATGGGAGTGGCAGCAAAGAAGAAAAGAAACAGGAG
This sequence comes from Gryon sp. ZL-2020, assembly GCA_022817425.1. NCBI lineage: Eukaryota > Metazoa > Arthropoda > Insecta > Hymenoptera > Scelionidae > Gryon > Gryon sp. ZL-2020. The sequence goes on from JABFPJ010005338.1 coordinate 11,315, forward strand.
ACTTTCAATCAAAAAAACTTGGAAATGGGGGTTACAATCACAAAATTACCGACTGCGATGCCTTTGCTAAATTTGCCAGAGAAAACGAAGGAAAGACTCCGTCGGAAATGGCTAAACTTTGGGGCAACGTTAGTATCCAAACGATCCACCGAGCTCTCAGAAAAATTGGATTTACGCGCAAAAAAAGACATATGGACACAAGGAAAGAAACGAAGAAAAACGTGCTGAATTCTTAAAAATTATAGCAACAAAAGAACCAGAAAACTTAGTTTATATAGATGAGTCTGGCACTGATAACACAGAGGACTATCCATATGGGTATTGCCAGAAAGGACAGCGGTTTTATGGCCTAAAATCTGGAAAGAAAACTCAAAGAATGAGTATGGTTGCAGACTTAAGTAGAAGAAAGATAGTTGCTCCATTAACCTTTGAAGGCCACTGTAATATGGATGTTTTTAATGGATGGTTTGAGCAATTTTTGACACCGATCTTGGAACCTGGACAGACTGTCATTCTTGACACTAGACCCGCTGCAAAAGGTGATGAGAAAATGATGTGAGAGAGGTAAAAGAAGAATAAGCAGATTGAGTAAGGTAAAAAAATGAGCTATAGTTACTATAACATAAAGAAACACCCAAGAAACTTTCGTAATATAACAGGTTTAACTATAGAGGAGTTCGAAAAGGTGGTGGAAAAAGTGAGGTCTGAGTGGGAAAAACTTGAAAAACAGAAAAAGTGACATGGCAGAAGATCACAACTACCAACTCTGGAAGATAAGTTATTTTGCGTAATTTTGTACTATCGCACTTACATAACACATAGATTTTTAGGGTGCCTGTTCAATGTGCACAACACAAATGTATGTAGGTTACTGAAGAAAATAGAGCCATCGCTTGCCAAAAAAGTTACTATAACAAAAGATAGAAGTATGACACCAGAAAAAATACTAAAGATTCTGGCTGATGTTACAGAACAGCAAATACAGAGACCAGAAGATAGTAAAAAAGGGAAGAAATCA
>JABFPJ010005339.1:0-12331 GCA_022817425.1 Gryon sp. ZL-2020
TAACTTATATTAAGAAAAATTTTAGTGATTAGTTATACTAATATGTTTTTCATTTTTTAAAATTTTTAAGATTGTTTTCAAATTTAGCTTAATTGAAGTTTGAATTAAAATAAGATTTTATTTTAAATTAAATATTTGAATTCAGAAAGTTGAATATGTTTCAGAAGTCATTATTTTTTATTTTTATATATATCAAGAAACACTATCGTGTCTCTTGATATATATACTCTTTAAGTTGACTTCAAAATTTTTAATTAAGAAAAATGCAGATAAACAAATTAAGTTGCCGATTTAGAATTAAACATACAGAAGTAAAGTTTACACTTTTATTACGGTATTTTTGATGTCAAAAAGGATATTTAATCAAATTTGCATTAAATCAACTTCAGTTAATTATGTATTTAATTTTAAGTATTTAATAAATCACTTAGCTAGAAAACAATTTAATGTTACTAAATTATTTTGTGTAAATAATATTGAATTTAATGTTTTTACATTAAATGTTACAGTTGTAAACAATTATAAGATCGACAAAAATGGGAAGAAAATTACAGAAATTGATGCCATATGTGTAAGTAATATTAATTAATTTCAAAACAAGACAATTCAAAGTAAAAATATTCCACGAACATTCCCATCAAAGTCAATTAACTGAGCGACTAATAAAATGTCTTTGTCTTGGTAAATACGCGGCTGAATGAAACATGCAGCCCTTCAGGATGGTCAGGTTAGAGCTTCGATCATTATTGAAAAGTCAAGAAAATTATGGTACTTAAAAAGTCGACATTTTATACGATACAGGCATATTTTCAAACATTAAATTCGACACCAAGAAAATTGAGTTTTCATGCTGTTGTACAGTTTGCGTTTGCATTGATTTATGATCAATATTATTTTAACGTTATTACACGATAACTTGGGTATCATTTTTATTGAACTTTTCGGATATTAAGGTTGAAAATGTACTTGAACTATAGATATCTAATATAACTAATATATATAAAAATGAATACATGTTTGTTTGTTTTTTTGTATGAGCATTACGGAAAATCTACTGAAGCGATTTGAATGAAATTTTGAGGGTATATAAATCAACATTGTCTGATTAACGTATTATAAGAAAGTATTGTAATGCTGGGATATACGTGTTAATTTGATAAATATATTTAGAATGTTTAGGAATTTCTATAGAATGTCTATTTATTTTTATTTTATGATAGTAAAATTATTACGAAACAGTATAGTAAAATTTATCAAAACATAATGAATTAGTAGGAGTCATATCTCCAATACGACGTTAGCTACTGTTTATGTTTCAGTGGATCAGTGGCTACGCGCGTGACTTCGTAATTGTGAGGACGGCGGTTCAATTCCTATCAAATTCTAAAAAACTTTGTTGTGTACATTTAATTACTCTTAAATTCAATAGAAATTGTTTGTGTCATAAAATTACACAAACAAATGAAAAATGACTAATTTTCACAATTAAATAAAAATAATAAAGCAATAATAAGAAGTATTAAAACATTTTTAAAAATGTATATGTATAATCAAAAATTACAATACCGTAGATTAAAACTAACAATACTTCAAGTATATCCCAATGGTCCAATATAGTATTGTAAAATATAACCACCATGATATTAAATATTACAAGAAAATTAATTTGAGTGTTTAAATGATAATCCCTATATGATATCCTCATATGATTCCATAAATTTGATGTAAGTTTGCTTATATCATATGCATTAAATTTATTTATACTGCTAGTATATTTTGCACTTTTAGTTGCATATTTGACATTTTAGAGCACTTTTTGCAACTGTATATATTAGTTACTATATTTAGTAATAATTAGCGCCACTCATGAATCGAATTAAGTGTAATATAATTTGAAAAACTGTGAAATAAATAAAATATTGTAATGATATTAATAGTTAATTTTATATCACACGTTCACACGTTGAGAGTAAAAGTCAAATAAATACACAACAAATTATTCTCTCGAGAATTACTAAATGACCGTTTTTTTGTACTTGGCCAGAGACGCTACGGTGTCTCTTGATTCTAGTTAAATAAGACAATTCGTTATTCAAAGACAATTGTTGCATTTTAATAGGGTTAAATTTATTATCATTAAATAAGAATAAAATCTATTTTCCGCAATTTTTACAATATCAGTTGTGAACAAATTATTCGAACTATTACCATATTCTATGGTAATAACTCAAATACACTAAGAAAAATAACTTACAATAAATTACTGTTTAAACAGTAACTTGACCACAGAATTCCCATTAACATGAAAGTTCCTGTTAAAAACAGTAAAAATTTTCCTTTTGTGCACACAAATTCTTGAAAAAATCAATAAAAATTTGTGTTCAGAAAGTAAATTTTCCAGTTTTTGACAGAATTTATTCAGTTAATGGGAATTCTGTGATCAAGTTACTGTTTAAACAGTAATTTATTGTACATTATTTTTCTTAGTGTAATTCTAATATTTTGTCTTTTATTATTTTTGCACAAGTTACAAAAGAAAATTCTTATCCTTACTTAAGTATTTAGTATATTAATTTCTCAGGTATTAATATTCTTAGTGTATTTATTATTTCTTATAGAGTTAATTTGTTTTTACTCTCAGCATGACACATATTACATACATAAAATTGTTGTTTCTATTGACTGTTAACTACTGTTACATGTAACTGTACTATTCATTCATGTGAAGTATAATAATAATTTATAATGCAAAACCTTTTTCTTTTCTTTCCAATAATTAATGAAATGCAATGTCACTCAATTAAGTCTTAGAATAAAATAATACTGAAAGTTTAGCAGTACTTTTCTACTTTAGTTAATTTTTTCTTAAAAATATGAATGTTACATGACATAATTATAAGATTATAAGTGTAATTAAAATGTTTCGTTAATTTTTTTTTCTAAAAATGCATAAATTTTAATATTGCCTTGGCTGTTTTTAATATTTGGTTACATCGTTCAATTATTTTCAAATTAGTCTTTATAAAAGTTCTGATAATTGTATAGATTATGATACAAGCTATAAGTGAAATATGAATGCGTCAGAATTAACGAACACTTTGCTATTAAAAAAAGGTATCACCAGGCAGCAAGCTTTAAAGGATGCAAACTATAAATTAACAACGGGCATTAATTCAATTTTTGCCACTCGAAATTATAAGTATCATAAATATGTTTGCTTGTGCATATGCATTTGGCCAAGTCAAAAGACTTCGTTAAAAATTGGGATACGTTTTTCACATTTTTGTGTTAGTTTTTATATTTTTTGTGGACAGGTAATATCCTAGTTAATACTCTGTGAATAAAAATATTAGTGTCAATATAATAATACATAGATGTTTTTAAAACTTGTTTTAAATTAAGGGAGCATTATCGTTTAGAATTGTAAAAATGTATTCAAGCTAAACGGCATTTAACTCATCATGAGTTTCAATTGGGATTTGAACCACTATTACTTTAAAATATGGATTACTAAGATTTTTAAATTAAGATTTCGAACAATAAAATTGGATAAATTTTTAAAATGTCTTTCATTTTATAATTAAAGAAATTTGGCCAATGGGAGTGATTCAAACCTCAATTAAAACAAAAAAAAATGAATCTTCGTTAGATTAAAGTTCTGAAGAAAATTATCGACAAGTTAAACAAATTTTATGAGAAAAAGGTCGTTAAAGTTTTCATAAAATTATTAATCCTTTTTTGAAAATATTTTTTCAATAATGTTTTATTTGTGTAGTTGACATATATAATAGTAAATACTTCTTTTTTCGAAAAAATAAATTAAAGTTTTTGAAAAAATGCGAAAAAGAAAATCGATATTTTTGGAATTCTAAATGGTAATTACTCGTCAAGAAATGTTTGATGTTTATTTTTATAAAAAATATTGTATATTATGGCACATCTAATAAACCTCAATTAGACTAAATTTAATTTTATCAAAATATATATATTTATAATCAGATATCATTTATGAGTAAATTAAGGAGTATGGATGAACTGATCACACAATCTCTTTTTCTGGTGACACATTTATTCCTTCTGGCACTTTTTCTTAATACTCTCATGGTTGACAAAACAGTATGTAATCGTAATTGTAAATCGAGTATATTATACGAGTTTGCATTATTTATCAATTGTTATTAATAAGAACTTTTTGTCGTTTCATAAAGTCAGTACATTTTCATCAAGTATTTGAAAATGATCACACCTTTTTCGAAGGTGCTGATCGAGAAATATTTAATAATTTAACAACCACAGGAGAAAAGCTTTTAGGTGTATTCACAGGTAGACTTGTTTTCATATAATACAAAATAAAGATAAAATTTACATCAATTAAATGTTTTGAATATTATTTTCAGTATGTTTTTGTTCTGCAGCTATCGTAGCAGGTTTGACACCTTTAATTGTTGGCTATTTATTTCCATCAATGAAAGGAAGTTTCTTTTTCATCCAGTTTGATGCGTTACTCGTAACTAATAATAATTTTTTGACTAAAGGAATTATATATGAAATTGCGTGTATTTTATGTGCTTTTTATGTTTCGTTTCTGAACAATTTTATCGTCTTATCAGCCGTTCATGCAATCGCAAAACTAGAAATAATCAAGTGAGAAAATATTATATTCCCTAGTGGAAAAGACCGTCTGGATATAGTATGGATGTAGTCTGGATACACTTTGCCAGACTATATCCAGACTAATTTTTCCACGCGGGTTAAATTGAAAAATGAGTTTATAATTATTTTAAAAAATCGATGTTAGTCTGTTTTATTACATTAAAATATGTGTATGCTAATTATTTGCCTATTTTAGGCTGTTAATATAAATACAACTTATATTTTAGACGCAGACTAAAATTACTAAAATCAGAACAAAAAAATAGTTTAAAGACATTTCATATTTTGGCATTTGAACAACTTCGATATATTAGTCAAATACATCAATGTTTTAATGAGTAAGCTATTGCATATATATTGAATAGATAATAATCGTATATATAAATTTATTGTTTTATAAGAGAGTTCTTTTATATACTTATTAGTTTTATATGTTGCTAATAAGTAATGGTAATTTTATATAGGACTTTTACTTTGACTCAACATTGGACAAGATTTATGTTGTTAATTGGCATGTTTATGGGAGTAGCAGAGATTAGTTTAATATTTTTTTATGTAAGATTAAAATTTTTATTGAAGTAAAGTTTATTTCTTACAGAAATTTTTGAAACTAACAAAACCTGTTTTAGGTATCAAATTATTTACATGATGTTTATAGAATTCTTAATGTTTTGCCAATTTCTGTGTTTGCATTTATTGGACTATTTATTATATGTATGGTAGGGGAAGTAACAGCAGAAGAAGGTGTTCTATTGAAGAATAATTGGTATTAATTTTAAGTAATTATTGCTCTTATTATATTATTAATATTTACATTAATTGAAAAATATCTATTTACAGTTATGATATAGAGTGGATGATTTTGTCTTCAAAAACTGTAAAAATGTTATCTATAATATTAATGAGATGTGATCTCAGAAACGAAATTTCTTTTAACGGAATTGTGACACTTACGATGCAGTATTATATTAAAGTAAACAATAATTTTTTATATAAGCCCTTTATTATTAATTATCACATAAAAATTGCTACATATATTTTTAGATATTGCAAGCATCTTTTACCTACTTTACAATTATATTGACTTTACGAGAACAAAGCGATACAAATTAAAATGTAAATAAAAGGAACAACATAGAAAAATGTATCTGTATACACTTTAAGAAATGTATGGCTCAATCAATTAAAATGTATGCAATGCAATTATTGCTTTCAAAAATAATTATCAAATAAAAAAACATGTGTTTATATTATATACATATACAAAGCAGTTTTTGTATATGTAAGCAGTAACTCATTCTTTATATATTTTTTAAGTGTCGCAATCTTTCAAACATTTTTCAAAATTTTGTAATTTATATTGAATTTTTGAGCACTCTTAAAAAATGAAAGAAATTATGAATCATAAAAAGGAATAAATATATGACATCTTTGACAAACAGTACTTTTATGAAGAACAATGACAAAGAGTTGTAAAAGTCCACTGTTTTTACATGAACCGATTGCAAAAATTGAATAATAAATAATTTGCTAAATAATTTTCAAAGTGTTTATGTTCAGTCACGCAACGTATAGTATATACATAGAATTTTGTAAATGCAATGAGTTTTACTTAGTACATTTCAGTTAATAAACATTTTAGTTTAATAATACAAAGGTTAGTAAGTTAAAAATTAAATTTTTGTTTTATAAGAGGTTTTTTAGCAGTAACTATACACGCAGAAAACAAGAAATTAATACTCACTATACCGTACATCAGTAATTAATGCACCATAGGCCTCAATTGATTCGAAATTAATTGACTTTCATATACGAAAAAGAAAATTAAAAAAAGGATATTATAACCTATGTTATATCAGAAACGTCAAATTATATTTTAATCATGAAAAAATAACACTAAGTATATTACAAACTAATATTAAGTGTATAAAAAATTGATGTTTTCGGATTTTTTGACAGCTGTACCGTTTTTGATTTCGAGTACGTCATTGATTGATGCACCGGAAATTATTTATTAATATTAGTACATTTGCAATGAATAATTAATAAAAAATATTTTACGGTGCATTAATTACTGATGTATGGTATAGTGAGTATCCATATTTTATTTTCTGCGTGTAATTAGTATATTGAATCACATATTTGTATTCACATTTAATTATGATTAATATATTTTGTTTATTTCGTTAAGAAACATTAAAATGAAAGTTAAGACAAAAATGAAATATTGTGAAACTCTAATTATTGTATGCATTTTTAAAATGTAATGTTTTTTTTAAAGAAATGTATTTCCATGGTGCTTTCCTTATTTTTTTGTTCATTTATTTTGCCAATCAACAAGTAACTATTGAGGCATTCCAATCAAACTCTGATCGCTCATGTTTTTGCAGAATAGCAGATTCCCTGGAACAGGTAATTTTTAATGAATACACCGACAAAAGTAAGCCTATAAAAATTATCATCTTTCTGACAAAATAGGGATATACTTGTAAAAAACCAAAAAATTATCATCTTTTCTGATAAAAAGTCTTCGAAGCTTGAGAATTATTTTCATAAAACCGAATATTTTTATCAGAAAAGATGATAATTTTTTGGTTTTTTACAAGTATATCCCTATTTTGTCAGAAAGATGATAATTTGTATAAGTTTACTTTTGTTAGTGTATATGCATTTTTGTTATTTATTATAACAAAAATTTATTTTTTTAGCTTCTAACGATAATACATACCAAATTCTTGTGAATGATTTTATGGTTATATAGTGGATATGGAAAGATATGTAAAACACGAGTAATGGATGAAAATGGATAAGTAAATTTATGAAGAAATACTAGCTGTTGTCAACATTTTAAATGTATAATTTGTAGTACAACTAAGTATATAATATAAATCTGTGTGTCCAATATGTACATTAAAAATAAATAATTTTGTTTTGTCTTTAGGTTAGTTAATTATTTTTAACTTTAATTGTATTATTTTCAATTCTTTTTATTTTTTAATGAATTTTTTAATTTTATATTTTCGAGTATCACATGTATCCAGTATCATACTTGACTAATGTAGAAATGATTACCATAACAACTGTACACTAACAAAAGTAAACTTATAAAAATTATCATCTTTCTGATATAGGGATCTTTCTGTTGAATAGGTTACAAGTATAATAATATACTTGTAAAAGACTAAAAAATTATCATCTTTTCTGATAAAAAGTCTTCGAAGCTTGAGAATTATTTTCATAAAGACGAATATATTTATCAGAAAAGATGATAATTTTTATAGTCTTACTTTTGTCAGTGTAGTTGTGTGGTAATGACATGATGAATTTATTTTATAATTTATGTCCCCATTATTGGAAAAATGTTTAATTATGATATAAATATAAATAAAGAATGCTCACATTCAAATAATTTACATTCGAACATGAGATATACATAAATGTGATATTCATACACGTTATACTCATAAATATAATACTTAAACATGTGAGATTCGAACATATTGAGTCATTCGATTCCCATGATATGCCTAGTAACAAATTAATATGGCAAACCCTAAAAAAAAGTTTGGCCTTAATAAGGTAAGCCTGAATAAGCCTGAATAATTTGATTTTTTTGTGAATACCTGAATAAGCCGAATAAAGGCACATAAGGATTTGCTTTTAATAGAAAATCATATATATGCCATTTATAGGCCTCTTTATGATTGCTAATTAGGCTTTTGTAGGGTATGTAACGCTGTCCCTTAAATTCACCTTTAAAGGCTAAAGTAAGGCCCTTATTTGAGTTATTATGGGTCATTAAATGTATACCATTATAAACCAAAGATGAGACTAATTAGGTTTTCCTATTTTGGCAAATAGGGCATATAAATGCAAAATCTGAAAAGTAAATATAATATAAAGAGGTATTACGATATTAGTAAGGTATACCTTATAAGGCTCAAATAAGTTTCAAGAAAAAACAACAATAATGGTTTGCCTTCATTAGGTAAAATTAGGGCCTCCTTTGGCTTACCTTTAAGGGCGATATAAAGGGAAGGTGTTACATACCTTACAAGGGCCACATTTAAACCTGATAAAAGCCTTTATGGGCCCCTACAAAAACCTAGGGCATGCCTAATAGGGGCCCGAAATGAATTGTTACTAGGGATTACAACATGCGAAATTAAAACGGTGCATTACATTCCGATATTTAAATAGATGTTGGATCCCAGAATTCTTATAAATAAGATACACATTTCTTTTCTGTATTGCTAATTTCAAATATTTTTTATTAACAGGTTTATACTAAATATCATATTGAAAAATAATAAAATCTTGCATTAAATACCCATTATTACACATGTCATATAATCATAAAAAATTGCTTGAAATACGACTGATTAAAATAATATCAATTGACTGATAATAATTTCCATAATATTTATTGACTATTCTTTTTTTATTCACACGCGTTCACGTTCATATATAATGATAATTATTATGCTTGACTGTCCCGCATTACATGTGCTATTCCCCGGGGTTTCTTTTCTTTTTCTATAGAAAAAGGAAACAAAATAAACGGAAAAAAGATATTGATTGACATTGCAAGCGTTATTTTAGAATTATTGTGTAATTTTAATTTCATGTTTTTTTAACAAAATTAAACATTTCGCTTTGTTTGATTTTTTTATAACTAAAATATTGTTTTTTAGAACTTTTACAAATGTTTAATTCTTAAATTATGTTTTCAAACGGTTTACGCTTAAAAAGTCTTTTTACAAGAACTTAAACTCGTCAAAAAACAAGTTAAGAATTGTGAAAAGATACTATGGTTAAGAATAAATTTACAAAATACCAGTTTTGAGAAAATACGTTTAATTAAAAAATACAATAACATACATTTACTTGTCCCGCACAGCTATCATAACCGTAAAATATGTAAACGAAAGATTCATCAGCTGATGGATAACAATATTCTAATTAGTCAACTGCAACGAGAAAGTAACTGCCACGTAAAAATATCTTGTAACTTGCCTTTACGAAAAACTGCAGAGATGGAGAAATAAGTCCAGCAAAGCTAAATTCAACTCTCACACTACAGCGCATAGATATGATCGAAACCATTTTTAATGTACTGGGTGATAAATTTATCCATTGTGATTCATAACTGTAAAAAGAAATACAATATAAATGATAATATTGAGGTTTAAAAATTCAGTTTGCAATTTAATATAAATATAAAAAATAAATTACCCAGACTGTTGTAATTCTTCTCCTCTTGTTGATATAATATCACTTGCCGTACACATAAATAATAATAAAACGAAAACAAAAAAAATTATTGGTAGAATTTTTGCTATATTTGCAAGGTTGTTTAAATTAGTTGAAATCTGTAACGTTTATATGAAAATTAGTTACAGTATTACAGTATGCCAGAATATCTCAACACTATTAGAAAAGAACAATCATAATAAAATTTTTACTATTCTTATAACGTTTCATAGTAAATTTTTTCTTTTTATCAACTTCTAAGCAGTAGGGGAGAGTGCCCTACAGTGAGACTGGTCCAACAGTGGGACTTGGCAAATAATTTAAAAACTATTGTATTAAAAAATATGAAAACATTAATTAATTTTCTTTATAGAATTTTCAACAGATGGCTAAGTCCTTAGGACACAGAACTGCCTTTTTCATAGTAGCAAATGAAAAGTCAGTTTTCAATACCAAAGTGAAATAAGAATTTTTCCGAGTAATAATTTAGAAAATAAGCATCACTATTATAAATTACTATGTCACAAGTTATGTCGGATACATATACAGGGTGATTGGAAATAAATGACCAGTAGACAATGAATTGGTAGACGCCGTCTACTGGTGTCTACTAACCATCAGTGGACACCAGTAGACACCAGTAGACATCACTATAAAAACTTTATTTTTACGAGTAGACTACAGTAGACGCCTACTGACGTCAGTAAACACCAGTAGACACGAGTAGACATAACTAAAAAAACTTTATTTTCACGAGAAGACGTCAGTAGACGTCTACTGACGTTAGTAGACACCAGTAGACGTTACTAAAAAAGCTCTATTTTCACGAATTAAGTATATACTTGGTCATTTGGTCAAGTGTCAATGTCAGTAGACGTCTACTGACACCAGTAGACACCAATAGACGTCACTACAAAAACTTTCTGTTTACGAATCAAGTACAGACTTGGTCTTTTGGTCAAGTGTCAATGTCAGTAGACACCAGTGGACGACACTAAAAAAACTTTATTTTCATGAATTAGTATAAAGTACATACTTAGTCATTTGATCAAGTGTCAGTGCCAGCAGACGTCTATTGACACCAGTAGCCACGAGTAGACGTCACTAAAAAAACTTTTTTTAACAAACAAATTATATGACTACTCATGTGGTCGGGGCATCAAGTCAGTAGACACCAGTAGACATGAGTAGACACCAGTAGCCATTAGCAGTATGGCTGGGGCAGCCAATTTTTCATTAAAACTGCGCATAATAAATATTGACTTTGAAATGGCGGCAATTAATGCGTTCACAAGAGTTTTTCCGGATTGATTATAAAAGGTTGTTATTTTCATTTCAGTCAATGTTTGTGGAGAAAATTGTAAGCATTCGATGTTGCTTCGTCTTATAATAACGATATTGAATTTAATTATAATATAAAGGTGTTAAAATCATTGGTATTTCCATTCTTAAAAAGCAAAGCTCTCTCTGAAGTTGCAGTTCGTCAATTCATATAACGCAGTGAAGTTGGCACCGAGTTATTAATTTCATTATTATTTAATTTAATTACCGCGAAATTAAAAATTGATTTAATATTTTTTCTTAAATTGTATTTCATTTTAAATTTAAACAATCATTTAAATTACTTATATTTAATATTTAAAGGAAAATATTAAATTTAACAAAATTATATTTTGTATATACTCATGTAGTCAAACTCAAAAAGGGAAACAGAGGCTTCGCGCCCGGAGGGCGCGACTCATTCGCTAGTGTTGCTAAAAAAGATGTCATTACTGCATTTGAAAAAATTATTTCGTCTAAATATTATATAGCAAATGAAAAAAAACTGAAACAATTTATTAATTATTTTGAAAATACTTGGGTTAGCAAAAAGCGAAGAAACGGAACAAAAAAACAACCATGTCACAACATATCATTATGGAATCATTATGATTCAGTAATATCAGATATGCCGCGAACAAATAATGCATGTGAGGCATGGCATCGACGTGTATCTGAATTAGTTAATCAGACTCATACAAATATATTCAAATTTTTTAAAGCTAAACAAAATGAACAGAAACAGAAAGTGCGACAGAAACAAAAATTGATAAAGACAGATCAGGGGTAGCTCCACCAAGAAAAAGGCATTGACGATTCGTTGAAAGACATCAAGAGACACGGTAGTGTCTCTGGCCAAGTAAAAAAAAAAAACTTGTTTTTTGTGCCGCCAGGACTGCTGTGTCTCTTTTCAGAAACAAACAAGTCCCTCTTTTTGACATTAAAAAAAGTAATAAATAATTAAAAGTTTGTTCTTTTTTTTGTATTATTATATAGCCTCCATCGAGTAGATGAGAATAAAAAAAATTTTTTTGATTTTGGTTCATTATTCGCTGAGATATGGAGGCTCAAAAAACGACGTTTTTTGGCAAACGTCGTTTTCTTC